>SEYY01006126.1:387500-395000 GCA_009176605.1 Armadillidium nasatum | reverse complement strand
TCTTATTTAAAAATAAGATTAGTTCTTCGAGTTTTAAATGTCGAAAAGTTTTCAATTACTTTTTCATTGAAATCTGGTATTTTACAGACCATTTCGCTCTTTATTGAAAGCATCGTTAATGCATTCAATCTCTTGTTGCACATGGTACTACATAAAAAAGTTTTCTTCCACAAGAAAAAAAAACACAACCACCTCCACCATCGTACTATAAAAAAGCTGTTTTAGTTTGTTTATATTCTTTATGAACTGTACTTAAAAAGGACAGACCTGGCAACATTCAAATATTTTAAATATTCGAAACTAATCTCCAAGTTGCCAAAAAATTACTGAAAGACAAACTAGCAACTTGATAAAAACTGCTATTGCAATTTGGCAGTCTTTTTTTCGTAAGTTGCCACATCTGTCTTATTATTTAAGAACTAATAAGTTGGCCTAATTTAGGACTACGATTTTACAGCCCATATTTTATATAATTGCAATGCGTGAAAAAAATATCGTACCCAAAAATTTGCAGTTGCAAAATGCATTTAATTCAAATTTTCTTTATTGATTTATACTTTTTATGTATTAAGTTGTTAAAAAAAAATGAATTTAAATCACTTTTCTCTGACAAAAAATTCATATTTATATCAACATCCTACGCCTGGTATTTTTAATTTGGAGGGGCTGCAGCCCTGGAGCCCATATATTATGGTATTGGAAGGGATGAAACTAAGGTTGATAATATTTTGATAGTATTCTGTTGTGAAGTATGAGAATTTGCTAAGTATAAAGAATTAATAGAGTCCAAATAGAAAAATTATAATGATATATCAGGGTTTTTCATATATATATATATATATATATATATATATATATATATATATATATATATATATATATTATATATATATATATATATATATATATATATATATATATATATATATATATATATATATATATATATATATATATATATATATATATATATATATATATATATATATATATATATATATATATATATATATATATATATATGTGTGTAGATTCAGAAGTCAGTTTCAAGAGCATATCCGGCAGGATTTATTCTCTAACTGTAAGTCTCTCCGGTTTCATATTGTTTTGCTTTTACGGGAGTTTTCTCTTCGTCTTTCTCACCGTTGACAACAGGAAGCCTCTATTTACGAATCTTGATGGCCTTTATGAGCACAGGGATACTTATAAACTAATTATGACGAGATATACATCAATCGCCGAATATTTCCAGGTATGCCTTAACTATTTTCAGGTGGGTTTTGAATACTTCCAGGTAGGTCTTAACTATTTCCGGTGGGTTTTGAATACTTCCGGGTAGACCTTGAATATTTTTTTAGGTAGGAAATTATCAGTTAAATGACTAATTCATTTGCAGTCTTCCATTATCTATTTTCCCCAACTTCCTTTGACTCTCACATCTTAATCGCCATGTATACTTGTTGGTTTTTTAATTTCAACTCCTCTTTCCAGATAATTTCCCAAGTTCGGGTGGAGATTAGTAGTCCTCCGACATTTGCCCAACATAGATGATATATATATATATATATATATATATATATATATATATATATATATATATATATATATATATATATATATATATATATATATATATATATATATATATATATATATATATATATATATATATATATATATATATATATATATATATATATATATATATATAGCATTCTAACTCACCATTGATGAAGAACATATGGAATAACATGCTGTACCTGAATGAATCGGATTTTCCATTCTCAACCGCTGAAGGTGTGCCTATTCTTCTGGAAGGAAAGATAGCAGGAATATTTGCTAAAATATCGTATGATGTTCTTCCTGTAGAAGACTTTTATGCATTTCAGATTTACAAGGGAGCAACTTTCTCTTGGGCTGTTTCGAAAGATTTTCCTTATAAATATATTTTTAATTGTTAGTAAGTATTTTTCGTTTTACCTTATTTATGTTTAGCTCAATATTATTTAGTTTTAAATTTAAAAAAGAAAAAGAAAAAAAAAAAAGAGAAGACGTAAAAATGAGAATTGAAAATAGACCTTTAAATACATAATTAAATTATATTTTTCTGTTCTTCCATTTTGTTTATGGTCAATGAGATATTTATGTTGAATGAATGTCATCCTTCACAAAAATTAACACATCAAAGATTCATCAGACATGGGTGAACTCCCACCCAGTATTATTGCTCATAGATAACAAGGGCTTCACTGCAGAACTTAAAGGGATGGCTGTACTGACTTAATGAACAGATCCACCAACACTCGCTTAACTGAAATGTAGCATCTGTATCCTTGATGTTCCTCTACACTGAGGGAGTGGTCAGTATAATCAGTATTTGCCAACGATGGCGTTCAGTCACGAGCACAGCCAGAGAGATGTACTCTAATCTTGCTCTTTCGCGAATCCAGCCAATAGGGCAGCCACAATAGAAGCATCAAAGTCAGAGTCCACGCTCTAAGCAATTGGTCTCTAGACGGAGAGATTAGTCTGTATACTCATATTTGCCAACGATGGCGTTCAGTCACGAGCACAGCCAGAGAGTTGTACTCTAATCCTACTCTTTCACGAATCCAGCCAACAGGGCAGCCACAATAGAAGCATCAAAGCCAGAATCCACGTTCTCATCCACTGGATAGTCTGGCAATGCATAAGGATCTGCCACAAACTAGACAAACGACTTCACAATCTTACTGTTATTATTTTCGTTAGTTCTGAAATAGAAAGACATTCTAAGTTGATCATAAAATATAACTAAATATTGCAACTGATATTAATTTATAAATAAAAATAATCTACAATTCATTTTTAAAATTTCTCTTACAATTTATTAATAGAACTAATAGACTAATGATATTAATATAATATAAACCAAATACCATGGTAACATTTTTCTCAATGTGCAATTCATAGAATTCAAACTCTTGGGTTAGCGGACTTTAACGGAAGATAAATAGTCCGCTAATAATTTTCAAAACGTAAAAATTAACATCGTTAATTAATAATTAAATTAACGATTTAGCTATATATATATATATATATATATATATATATATATATATATATATATATATATATATATATATATATATATATATATATATATATATATATATATATATATATATATATATATATATATATATTATTATTTTTTATATTTTTATTATATTTTTTATATTTTTTATTTATATATATATTATAATATTATATTTATATATATATATATATATATATATATATATATATATATATATATATATATATATATATATATATATATATATATATATATATATATATATATATATATATATATATATATATATATATATATATATATATATATATATATATTAATTATTTCACAGTATCCGCTTATTTATTGAGAGTGGAAGCTATTCCAAAGTAATGAATAATCATATGAGAAGTCTAAACACGAATTACAATACAGTTTTACCCGCCGAATCATTCTGGTCGTCTGTTCACCTTGAAAACGTCATCTTCGTCTTTTATATTTTCATCTTTGGAGTTCTGCTTTCTTTTATTTTGTTATTAGGAGAAATTATTGGGAAAAAAAAGCGAAAGAATAGATGTTGTTTAGTTGTCTAATGATTACTTATAATTAGTTACAAAAAATTATTTTTAATTATATAATTTATAGTTATATAATTTATTTATAATGCAAAGGTTTCTATGTAATATAGTATTATTAGTAGAAATTGTTGTTCATCTCTCGAATGTAAACTTCTAATTAGTTCCAAAAAATTATATTTAATTATATAATTAATATTTATATAATTTAAATATAATTTATATATAATACAAAGGTTTGTATATAATAAAGTATTATTAGTAGAAATTGTTGTTCATCTCTCGAATGAGAATTAATTAGTTTCAAAAAATTATATTTAATTATATAATTAATATAATTTATATATAAAACAAAGGTTTATATGTAATATAGTATTATTAGCAGAAATTATTGTTCATTTGTCGAATGAGAATTTATAATTTAGTTCCCAAAAATTATATTTAATTATATAATTTATATAATATATTATTTATATATAATACAAAGGTTTATATATAATATAGTATTATTAGCAGAAATTGTTGTTCATCTGTCGGATGAAAATTTCTAATTAGTTCAAAAAATTTATATTTAATTATATACTTTTTATTTATATAATTTATATATAATATAGTAGAAAAGAAGTTTTATTTATTTATGAAAGAAATATATCTTTAAAACCAAATAAAAATTATCTAAATTTTAATATCTCTTTTTTTTTTCTAAAGAAATGTCCTGCCTTACTGTAAGATTCCTCTGAATAGAAATAACGAAAATGGTGTACGATTTAATTGCTTAATTTATAATAATATTTATCTATTTGTTTAATAATAATAATAATAATAATAATAATAATAATAATAATAATAATAATAATAATAATAATAATAATAATAATAATAATAATAATAATAATAATAATAATAATAATAATAATAATAATTATTTTAATAGTTATGATGATAATAATAATAAGTATTGTTTTTTTGCTCTTGACTTTAATGAGAGAGAGAGAGAGCAGGAAGTACGATATAGATCAAATATTGATTTGACAAACGTTCAGTAATATCTAATATCTTAATAATCCTTTTTATTAGCAATAAATATTAACGAGTTAGCTTGAAATATCGATTTTAAGTAATTAAAAAAGCACACAGATCAACAAAACTTCCTCCAAAGTTAGTCGATAGAAATTCTAAGAATGAACATAACACCATTATGGATATTATCAACGTATTTGCTATATTTTTGTGTTCTCTTTGTTTGAATCTATGTTCCCAACAGGCGCCAGATAAGGTGCGAATATTTAGTCATTTTCTCAGTGATTATATTGAAGCTAAAAACTTCAGGAGATTAATTATTGTTAAAGGTAATTTTTTTAAAGTGAACACCTAGATAGTAAATATTTATACACTCATACGCATACATAATGCATCTCTCTCTCTCTCTCTCTCTCTCTCTCTCTCTCTCTCTCTCTCTCTCTCTCTCTCTCTCTCTCTCTCTCTCTCTCTCTCTCTCTCTCTCTCTCTCTCTCTCTCTCTCTCTCTCTCTCTCTCTCTCTCTCTCTCTCTCTCTCCTAGTCTCCCTAACCTATATTTTTTTAATTATTAAAATTTTGAACAAGTTTTTTTTCCACTAAACTCATCTCTGTTTAATTAAGACCTTTATGCGTAACTCTATTTACGTATTAATAAATAAGTTAAACATTATTAAGCTCATCTTTAGGTAAAAGTGAAGAACTTGACCAATTTTGTTTCTATATATGACATTTTAAAACTATTTTTACTTTAAATTTTAAAGGTTTCATTCTCTTTTCTCTAGTTCAAGGCGACGCCATACCAAAGCGACTCAATCGTGAACTGGATAGTACCAACACATGATTAAGAATGAAATAAAACACAACGAAAGGCGAACAATTTGCTCATAGTAAAGATTTACGAGTTAAATTTCGGAATGAGCAGACACGCGAACGCTTGTTCAAATCTGGATTCTCTTAAAATTCACTAGCTTAAATTTGTATGGATAAATACGTATTACTGTCGATGCTTACATACACTGATTGGCTGAAAGCTTAGACAATCAAAAAGGATTTAAAGAGACCATCCTATGATTTTTTTTCCCAGTAAAAAAAAAATGCTATAAAAGCTTTTTTTTTGTTTTTTTTGTTTTTGAAAGCGAACCTCACCTATGAGGGCATATGCCGTCCTTCCAGGCAGACAAAATACTACCCTTCAGGCCATCACGAGTTCAGAGCTAGTGAACCACACGCTATGAGAGCTCGTAATACTCTCCTTTTATAAAAGCATCCATGGAATCAATTTTCGTATCTATAACAAAATTTATGTTTCGTTTCAACGAACTCATCGTATGTTATCTGATGACAAATTATGATATGAAATGTAATGACATCAGGATAACAATGACGTCGTATCAGAGTTTTTTGCTCATAATCTACAAACAACTATAACCAACTTCATCTAAAATAGACTCTTATAGAAGGCCTGACTATAACTCACTCTATTATTAATTAACTATTAATATAATAATAATAATAATAATAATAATAATAATAATAATAATAATAATAATAATAATAATAATAATAATAATAATAAATAATAATAATAAAAATAAAAATAATAATAATAATAATAATAATAATAATAATAATAATAAATAATAATAATAATAAATAATAATAATAATAATAATAATAATAAATAACAATAATAATAAAATAATAATAATAAATAACGAAAAAATAATCTTAAATAAAATAATAATAAATTATATAAAATAAAATAATAAAATAATAATAAAATAAAATAAATAAAAAGTTATAAAATTTCGCATCGTCTGAAAAGAAACTTTTAAGCAATTTAAAAATAATATATATATATATATATATATATATATATATATATAATATATTATATATATATATATATATATATATATATATATATATATATATATATATATATATATATATATATATATATATATATATATATATATATATATTGATATATATTGACTGACTGCTGTCGGAATCTGAGTTGCATTAATCTTTAAAAAAACTGAAAGAAGTAGCCAAAGAAAGGATTGAGAGTTTTGTAAGATTTGTCGAATTTCAGGAGGAAAGAAGATGGAAATAAAAAAATTAATATCTTATAATAGAAATTTTTTTAAGAAAGTTTAACTAAATTTTTTGAATATTTAAAATTTTGATTTTTTTTTTAAATTTTTAAATCAGAATTAGAAATTAAATTTAGATTAAAAATGAATGAAAAATTAATTATTAATAAACGGACTATAGAGGAGGAAAAATTTTAAATAACAGTTCTTTTCAACAAGTAAACATTTTAAAAAACATTTAAAGAGATATTGTTGAAATTATATTTATATTATATATAACATCTGGTTGTTAAAAAAGGATTGGGATTTCGTCGCAGTCAGGATTATTGAAGAATTATTCTTCGCATGGTTTTAAAGGCTGGGAACCTTTTTAATTAACCAGGATTTTCGTCCGTCCCATGTACGGTTGCAGGAACATTATGTTTCTTTAGACGACGCCACCCTGCATCTTGCGGGATATATATATGATATAAAATATAATAAAAAATAAATAATAATAATAATATAATATATATATATATATATATATATATATATATTATATATATATATATATATTTTTTTTTTTTTTTTTTTTTTTTTTTTTTATTTATATATTATATATATATATATATAATATATATATATATATATATATATATATATATATATATATATATAATTATATATATATATATATATATATATTATGTGTGTATGTGTGTGTGTGTGTGTGTGTGTGTGTATGTGTGTGTGTGTGTGTGTGTGTG
>SEYY01006126.1:375000-377500 GCA_009176605.1 Armadillidium nasatum | reverse complement strand
AATGTTTTTATTTTCATTTTTATCCAATATAGAGAAATTAAAATGTTAAAAAGCTAAATAAAATTGAAAAAGAAGAACAACAATAATAACAACAGCAACAACAACAACAACAAAAACAATAGCAACAACAGCAACAGCAACTACAATAACAGCAACTACGACAACAACAACAACAACAACAACAACAACAACAACAACTACGACAACAACAACAACAACTACGACAACAACAACAACAACAACAACAACAACAACAACAACAACAACAACAACAACAACAACAACAAGCAAAATTGAACTAACAAAAGACAATTAATGCATTAATAATTATAAATATTTAATAAAAATATAATTGCGTAATTATAAAGAAAGAAATAAACATGAAATATTGATTTTAAGTAATCAAAAAAGACAAACAGGTCAACAGAACGTCATTTAAAGACAGTCGATAAAAGTTCTTTGAATGAACATAACATAATTATGAATATTTTAAACATATTTATTATATTTTCATGTTCTTTTGGTTTAAATCGATGTTCCCAACAAGAGCAAAATAAAGTCCGAATTTTCAGTCTTTTTCTCAATGATTACATGGAAGCAAAATACTTCAGGAAATTAGTTATTGTCAAAGGTAATTTTGTCCAGCTTAAATTTTATACCTCCTAAGGGTGTTAATATTAAAGAATAAGAAATAGTAATAACTTATGGTAAGAGATGTTAGTGTACCATTCTTTTTCATTCTTTTTAAAGTGGGTTTTCATATTTTATTAACTATTGGCTTCTCGCCATCAAATTTTTGACTTTCAATTATTTCTACATATGTATTTAAATTTTTATATTGCTGTTTCGTTTTCAAAATATTTTAAATATATATATTTTGTGGGGTTAGAAATTTTATGTTTAATATTAAAAGCTAAAAATTAATTAATATATCTACTAAATTTACTTCTGTTTTAGGTTTTATATAGGCTGCTTGTTTTTTCATACTTAGATACAGTGTATATCATCTTTACAAGCAAAATAACTTTGTTTTAATTAAAATGAACCAAAAAATGTAATATTAAATAAACCTTAAATTTCTTATGGTTATATATCTTTTATTATTAGTTAAATCAGCGTTTCTTAACCGGGGTCTATATGGACCACCAGGGGACTACATGGACCCTCAGGGAACCACATAGAACCCCAGTGAACCATATTGACCTTCAGGGGACCGTATGAACCCCCAGGGGATCAAAGAAGCTATGAGAGGGGCCTCAAAGGAAAAATGTTTATTTAATTTAGGAATATTCCAAATGGGGTTCACATACGTAAAGTTAGGACCCAGGGGGTCCACAAGCAAATAAGGGGTTGGAAACCCCTGAGTTAAATATATTAATCACATTATAATTCTTCATTTTTAATTTTAAAAGGTCAAAGAACTTCTTCCAATGAAGATCAACGGAATAAATTTTCAGATCAACTCTTCCGTCTCGTAGTAAAAGAGTCACGAATATTTTCTGCAATTTGGTCATATCCAAATTATTATAACCAAAACAAATTACAAATTCTGAGTAATGAAATTTCAAATTTAAGAGAAGAGGACGGCAAAAAGAGGATTTTGATTTTCCTTCCTGTTTTAAGTGATTCCAATTTTATTAATTTAAATCAGGCAAGTAATTGTAACATTCATTAAATTTTAATTTTTTGTAAGAAATTTTTAAACGCTGGGAACATGCATAGAAGCACACTCACACACACAAATATATACATATATATATATATATATATATATATATATATATATATATATATATATATATATATATATATATATATATATATATATATATATATATATATATATATATATATATAATCAGTTTTTCAGTCACCCAGGATATCAGCAGATCAACTGGTTGATACTTACTTCGGATTCTTTACAATCTTCCACAAAATTATTGCCTTTAAAAATTGATAATTTGGTGAGTCTTAATTATTGTTTTGCTTCATGTAGTCCAATTCCTCATTCTATAAATGTAAAAATAATGTTCATAGCTTAAAAGATACAAAGAAATGCGAAAAGAGTTTGTAGAAAATGGAGAGAGAGAGAGAGAGAGAGAGAGAGAGAGAGAGAGAGAGAGAGAGAGAGAGAGAGAGAGAGAGAGAGAGAGAGAGAGAGAGAGAGAGAGAGAGAGAGAGAGAGATGGGATTCGAATGCATTGAATAGAAGGTTAAATTATCGAGAATAACAAAGACATTCAGATACTGAAAGGGTATTTTTTTCTTTGAAATGAAATTTAACAGCTAAGCGAACATACCCAACCTTTATTGGATACAACGGAACCTAAATTGGTTAGAATCTCTAGCATTAAATTTAACATTAAAAGTTCTTTCATTTCTAAAGAAAGTGAACATTCAGGAAGTGTTGGGAAATTGGAAGATATTATCCAGTGTAAGGCTTAAGATTATAAAGTGCAGAAAGTATCTTTGAGATACAGAAGAATACAGAGAACAAAGT
>SEYY01006126.1:362500-365000 GCA_009176605.1 Armadillidium nasatum | reverse complement strand
CTCTCTCTCTCTCTCTCTCTCTCTCTCTCTCTCTCTCTCTCTCTCTCTCTCTCTCTCTCTCTCTCTCTCTCTCTCTCTCTCTCTCTCTCTCTCTCTCTCTCTCTCTCTCTCTCTCTCTCTCTCTCTCTCTCTCTCTCTCTCTCTGATTTTTATTTTACAAGTTTCAAACATTCAACAAGAATTCTATTTCAGTTTTTATGATTTGTATGTAAGTACATTCATTATTATCAGAAATGGGGATGTTTGCTGCGTCTGTAAGGAGTAAGAATAGTGTTAAACTTGTATTCTGACCAAACCTCGTAAATTACGTTCAGTTTTTTAGGCTAAAATACAAGAATTTCAAAAATAATGCTTGTATGAAAATACGTGTATCAGATTAATATAATTTTCTCATTTTGGAATTGCAAAGTTTTTTACTTATAATATCCGTATTTAAGATATCATTTACTTTCAAAATTATTAGGAAGTTTAATATTAAAAAAAAAAAAATCTGCAAAATTAAATTAATGTTTTATTTTTAAAGGTCAAACCGATACGTTAATGAAAGAAGCATGGAACAAATTCGTCAATCGTCTGTTTAAATCATTAACAAAAGACTTCAAGATCGCTTGTTCAATCTGGCCACTTTCGAACAATTCTCAATTTGGAACTCAAGACTCGGTTCTGGAACTTCCAAATTTAAAGAGACTTGCATTTCTGGAACAAAGTTTGATTCTTGCCTCTCTTCTCAGTGAAGACGACCTCGTTTACCTCAATTACGTGCGTAAAAACTTGAATTTATATATATATATATATATATATATATATATATATATATATATATATATATATATATATATATATATATATATATATATATATATATATATATATATATATATATATATATATATATATATATATATATATAGTTTTTCAGAGTTTCTTCCAATCAACGTCTGTTTTGGTTGATTATTTTGGTTAAAAATGAAACCTCTAAGAGACACTGATAAATTCTTTGACAATTAGAGCTGATAATACAGTAAGACTTAATTTGTATATATATATATATATATATATATATATATATATATATATATATATATATATATATATATATATATATATATATATATATATATATATATATTATATATATATATATATGGTCAGACTGCACTTTAACATACTTAAATATTTCAAAAACTACTAAACGTACGTTAAAAAGATAACATTTTTGGAATCCTTGAAGAATTTTGATAAAGAAAATTATAAAAGATGTAATTATTATTAAAAAAAATTGTGTACGATAAATGAGGAAAATTTTTGCTTTATTATTATTATTATTATTATTATTATTATTATTATTATTATTATTATTATTATTATTTTATTATTATTATTATTATTTATTTTTTTAACGAACCTAGTTCGACTTAACATAACCTGACGACCGAAGTTGCCGTGGGATACAGGCCTAACTGATTGCTAGAATGTTGCCGTTGGATACAAGCATACTGCCAATTTAAAACAAATATATATATATATTTCACATTTTTTTCCCCTTTTTTACTCAATCGCGAAATTTATCTTCCTCCAAATTGGAGAAATTTATCTCACAAAAAGAGACGCTGCCAAACGTACGATGTTGTGAAACGTATTAAAAAACTATAAATTACGTACTTATTAAAATTATTATAAGATTTTTTTTTATTTAATAATTTTTCTTTATCAAAATTCTTCAAGGATTCTAAAATATTATCCTTTTTAACATACGTTTAGTAGTTTTTGAAATATTTAAGGATGATAAAGAGCAGTCTGTCCTATATATATATATATATATATATATATATATATATATATATATATATATATATATATATATATATATATATATATATATATATATATATATATATATATATATATATATATATATATATATATATATATAGTAATAAATTTGTTTAAACAATACTATAGGCAACTTTCATCACAATCGTTAATGATACTTCCATTGAACTCTACGATTACTATAAAGCTCTTCCCAAAGGAGTTGTCCACCAGACTTTGATAGTGGTTTGGAAACCACATCAAATTTTCCCTGAACAAAAAAATGACTTTCACCTCACGAAGAGAAAATCATCAGAGTCACTTGATCAATTTAAAAGATCAGTGAAATCGTTTGATAGTTGGAGAGAGAGGAAGAATTTGTCTGAAATTTTTTTCAATTGCAAGGCTCCACCGGTAAGTTTATAAATATTTAGCTTGTATCATAGTAATATAAGTAGATTAATACTTAATACTTTTATCCTTGCAGAAATTAATGGTAGTGAATGCAAAATAAATAGATAGAGAATCCATTAATAGAGTAATACTTATTAATTTTACCCAGATCCTACAGTTAGTGAATATAAAAGAATAAGAGAATAAATCCTATTTTGGATTTGGAAAATTAAGCAGTGAAAGAACGATTACTTTATTTTAATGTATCATATAAATCGCTTTGTTTGACTCAGTG
>SEYY01006126.1:330000-337500 GCA_009176605.1 Armadillidium nasatum | reverse complement strand
AATCCGGTTTCACACCCAACTTTGTGATTCCGTGACTCCGGCTCTACCGACCTTGTCAAAGTTCAAGTTCTGATGCTTAGAAAATATTCTTCTGAAGAAGCTGTACTCTAAAAAGAGAAATAATAATAATAATAATTATTATTTATTAATTTATTAAACAAACAAAAATATTAATATTAAATTTTTAGAAACTCCGATTCCACAATAAAATGTCAGTCTTACCGGCTCATTTGATCAGTGACGCTGAACTACAATTTCATCTTCACGACCTTTCTATGGTTCTGAAGATCTTCCATAATAAATTCCTCTTCCTCGACTTCAAGCCTTTCCTAAAATAAGACCATAATTGTGCAATTTAAATACCTAAAAAAAGAAATAAATTCCTCAACTGGAGAAAATAGTCTTTGAATATAGGCTTAAATTTTTAATCTTACATTTGTAAAATAATATAATAACAAGTTAAATATATCCTATTTTAGATCCAGTCTCTCAGTTAGCAAAGATGATGTTTACGGAACTTTTGATAATGCAAGAAATTCGTGGACAGGGGCAATTGAAGAACTTCAGAACAAAAGATACAATGTTTCTGTATCCACTTTTAGTATTCTTTCATCTAGAAAAGCTGTCGTTGATTACCTGGCTCCGACAGATATAATTCAGTAAATTTCAAAATAAATGCATGTTTCTTACTTATTTCGTTTTATCTTGTTTATTATTAATTTAAAAATTAAATCATTAGATTATGCTTATTAACAGTAGTTGCACACTAGCAACAATCCCTGTGAGACTCAGCCCATTTTTGTTAACATGTTCTTGAAGTGTCAGAAATAGTAAATCAATATTTTTTTAAATATATAAACTAAAATAAAAATTAAAATAAACAGGAATTAAAAGTAAAATAATGAAAGCCTCCTAAAAACATTTAATGCTCCTCATATTTAAAAAACAAATTCCTATTTCATTTCATTTCTGAAATGCTAGACACTTTATAACCAAAATTTTATAATAATTAATGTTAGTGTTCAGCTAGGTTAATCCACTTAAAATTTTATGTATTATTTATTAATTGGCTCAATTTCTTCTAAACAGTTGGACACTCTTTTATCACAATCCAAGAAGCCAAAAGGACAACTCCATCAACACTTCACTCTCACATTTCGTCATTGAGTTCACTCCAGTAGTTTGGCTAATTATTGGATTAACTTTTATAGTATGCATTGCCTGTGTTAAGATCCTATGTGACTTGAATCCGAGAGAATCCTTCTGTTCCTTAAATGATGCTTTTCTTGCTGCGATATCTTGCTTCTGTAATTTTGGTGAGTTAGGTATTCTTCTTATATTTTTTATTTTTTTTTAATTAAAAATTCACATCTCATGGGCATTGGAGTTTTCGAGGAGAGGAATTTTTTTTAAATGGTTCATACTTAGCATTCGTATGAGAGATATTATATATATATATATATATATATATATATATATATATATATATATATATATATATATATATATATATATATATATATATATATATATATATATATATATATATATATATATATATATATATATATATATATATATATATATATACAGGTTTTGAAAGAAGGTTTCAGAGCATTTCTGGAAAGATATTCGCTTTGACAATTTCTCTGACAGTTTCCCTCTTATTTGCTCATTATTCGAGCTTTTTAATCTCATCTCTGGCGACGAATCGTTTCAAGCTTCCCTTCAAAGATCTGGAAGGATTTTATAACAACAAAGGAATTTACAAATTTGCTGTTTTACGGGGCTCTGCTTTTCGATTCTACTTTGAGGTAACACAGCCTACTTATACAAATTTATAAATGAAAAAGAAATCAAAAACATCTATGAATTTCATTCCTTTATTTATATATTTAGACCTATATATATATATATATATATATATATATATATATATATATATATATATATATATATATATATATATATATATATATATATATATATATATATATAGTATATATATATATATATATATATATATATATATATATATATATATATATATATATATATATATATATATATATATATATATATATATATATATATATATATATATATATATATATATATATATATATATATATATATATATATATATATATATATATATATATATATATATATATATATATATATATATATATATATATATAATATATATATATATATATATATATATATATATATATATTATATATATATATATATATATATATATATATATATATATATATATATATATATATATATATATATATATATATATATATATATATATATATATATATATATATATATATATATATATATATATATATATATATATATATATATATATATATATATATATATATATATATATATATATATATATATATATATATATATATATATATATATATATATATATATATATATATATATATATATATATATATATATATATATATACGTTTAGAATGATTATAATTAAAATATAAAAGAAAATTATTAACATACAAATATTGAAGAAAAAAACGATCAAACTTCTGAACATTTACGTTTTTATAAATCTAAATTTATAAAAGTTTTTTGCTCTCTTATTTCCTTAAGTTCTTTTCCGGACTGTATTACACCCAAATTGAACTCATGCCTGTTTTCATATTCAATTCTTACTTGTGAGGCTTTTGTAACAACATTTAACATTTACTGCATGCTCTACACCATGGTTGTGGTATGGAAATAAAAAAAGTGTTAATTGTCTCATTTAGAAATTGTTTTATTTCGTCAATTGTTAAATCCTTTAAAACAGGTGTTTGGGTGACTGTTTCCTTTACCCAATCAATCACATTTTAATAATCATTTGCTTTAAAGTTTAGTGTTTTAAACAGTTCAAAACCTCTTGCATTGTAATTCCTTGCACTTGCTTGAATAATTCGTTGAACGCCTAAGCATTTCTGGTCAGTGCTACTTTGCTTAAGGATATCTTCGTGGATTTTTTCAAAGTTGCTGTTTACAAGTTCAAAATCAACTATCTTCAGCTTATTAACATCTTCTCCAATTTTATTTAAAATGGTACCTTAAAAAGTTTTCGATTCTGATGTTTGTCCATCAATTTCCTCGAATATTTGTCTGAATGGAAGTTCATTTGCATGTAAGAGGTAATTTAACCATTGTATCGGTCTTTCCAAATATATTTCAATCAGTTTTAAACTTCCACCAACTCTTCAAGTGTCAGTTATAGTCCCATAGTAAAGAATAGCTTTAAGGGAAATCTTGCTATTAGAATCATTTAAAAAAGTTATTATTTTATCAGTAATACATCGGGCCTTGGCAAAATCTTGTTTAACTTGAGTCACATAAATACTGTATGGTTCTTTTACAATAACATAATGTACTTCCAATTCAGTTCCATCTTTTCTTTTAGTTTGAACTTTCCCTGCAGTCAAATCCAATGCATTCAATTTGTGTTTTTTCTAATTTCATTCTGATGGCATTCTTTTTTGCCAACAGGTTTTCTCTCTCTTTCAACCTTTCTTCTATCCAACATATTACTCTCATTCAATATCCCCATGTTCTTTAATGCTGTATTGACTATAGCAGCAGTGATTCTATAGCTTACACTAAATCTGTCAGCTGTTATCGTTAAATGTTTATGCACAAATCTATTCTGAGAATTTTCCCTAAGTTCAAATTCTGGAATAAATTCTTCATCTTTTCCACTCTTCACTATTTCCTCTCTCCTCTATTTCTGCTGTATTGACTATAACAGCAGTGGCCCTATAGCTTACACGAAACCTGTAAGCTGTTATCGCTAAATGTTTATACACAAATCTATTCTGAGAATTTTCTGTAAGTTCAAATTCTGGAAGAAATTCTTCATCATATCCGGTTTCCTCTATTTCCGATGTCTCTTTTTCTATAACATTAAAGTTTAATTCTGTGCTGGTTGAAGGGAATTATAAATTTCTACGGCTCGAGTGTTGCTACTATTTCTACCCTCTCAAAGAATTACAATAGATTTAACATTTAACCTTTCCAATTTTTCTTGTTTGTCCTTCCTCTCGCACCTGTTATTTCTTTATCAATTGTTCCAAGTTGATTTTTCCTTTGTTTTTGACCTACAGAGGATTCCCATTCAATAATACCTATTGTAATTTTGCATCTACAATGACTTCTTCTTTCCAGTTTTTTATCATAGAAGTAGCATGTGCAAATGTCAAACATCTTATCACATGATTTTACTTCACTTTCAAACTCATCCTTTTGTCTGTTTTGTGCGATCTTATTTAATTTTGAATCTGATTCTATAAATCTTTGAGCTCTTAAATATATATATTTCATAAAGTGTTCTAGTTGGAAAGGAAAAGTTTTATAGATGGATTCCAATTTTAAACTTAGATTTTAATACAAAATTTTATAAATAGAATAGGATCTGGAAACCTTTGAAACTGGCAACTATATTTTGTTTTTTTTTGTTTTTTTCGGGGGATAGGGGAAAGAAGAACCGGCTAGATATATCTTTGTATTGTCTGCCACTAAGATTATAATTTTGGTATTTCTTGGGTTTCATTTGTGCCATATTATTCTGAGTGGACAAAATAATAAAGTTAAACTAATATTCTCTTAAATAAATATTGATAATTGTTGCAGTGAGTTTAGATTACCTATTATAATGCTTATGTAAGGTTGTCATATGTGGATTGTGCTGAAATTTTGTATATGAGATTGTCAACCTTAAGACAAAAGGCCTGTGCATAGCGTAGTTTTGTTTAAAAAAAATAACCCCATATATAGTATATATATATATATTATATATATATATATATATATATATGTATATATATATATATATATATATATATATATATATATATATATATATATATATATATATATATATATATATATATATATATATATATATATATATATATCCATATATATATCCTAGAATACTACTTTGCCAGTGATGCAAAAAATTTGGAATGAAATGAGGTACAAGGAAGAATCCAAATTTCCTGACAGTCTTCATGAACTTTATTCCCTCTTGGAACGAGAAAAAGTGGCATCAATCATAGAACTTGATTCTCCTGATTTGGAAACCGATATTGATCTTGTGTTTTTCCCTCTCGCTTCGACGTCCAATTTGGCTTGGTGTACCCAAAAGGATTTTCCTTTTAAGAACGTCTTTGATTATTAGTAAGTTTTCTGCTTTCTTTTTTGACTATTTCGTAAATAAGGTGATTATTTTTGCCCTTAATATGTTACGGTACTTAATGAAGTATTAAAAAGAGACTTTATATGTTTACTTAAATAATTAATATTATAAATAAACTTTAATTAGTATTAGAACGAACGAATTAGTAAATTTCAAGACATTATTGAAATCTTTTAATTTTATTCAATCTTACAGTGAGGTAGAATTTGTCTTTCATATTTATCTTTTAAAAATTATTTTATATCTTTTACAAAAATTATTTCAGCATCCAAAAGTTTATTGAAAGTGGCATTTATAAACGGGAAAAGGATCGGCACTCTAAGAATTTACTGCAAAATAGAACATCGAAACCAATTGTCGTAATTTGGCACCCCATAGAAATGATTACACATTGTTTTCCCTCTATTAATTTTTTTATTTGGCATAGTTTTGTCAGTAATTATCCTTTTCGCCGAAAAAATTTGTGTTCGGCAATGTGCTCGGATAGAGGCAAGCAACTTTTTATTATTTTAAACTCTTTGTATTAGGAAATGTACTTGGCTTTAGAACATACAAAATAAATATTAAATGTGCTTTTAATCTCTATTAAAACTTGACTAAATCTGTTAGTTAATAAAGGAATAGATGAAAACCGTAATAAAGAATTATCATTTCCATTTGTTATTTTTATTAAACTCTTGAAATTTAATCTTTATATAGAGAAATTTGAGTATAATTTCTTACACACTGTTTTGTTTACTAAAAGATAATAATTACTAAAAATGAATCTTTTTTTTATAGAAATAAAAAAAATAAGAACTTTTTAGTGTATAATTCTGTATCAATTTCATAGCTAGAAAAATCGTTGATTGTCTGTTAAGAAAGAATAAAGTAATCATTTGAAGGTGACCTTTGACTAAAGTTCTAAATCATTTTCATGAAGGAAAATGAGTTTAAAGCATAAATTTCTTAATTTTTCTATATTATATATATATATATATATATATATATATATATATATATATATATATATATATATATATATATATATATATATATATATATATATATATATATATATATATATAAATTAAAAGTTATAAGGTATATAAATATTATTTAATTAAACTCAAATAAATATTATTAATCTTAAATATCTAAAAATATTTGTCAACTTTTTCAAAGGTTTGTTATTTGAAATGAGGAAAAATGAGGTTCTCGTATCTTTGCTTCTATCGGAAGATGAAAGTCTGTTCCATGAAGGTGAACCATAGAAAGGCTCACAGAAAGTAGGGACCTTAAGTAGTCCGCATAACAAATTTATATTTTATAAAATAATAGGTTACCAGCCCTGTAAAATTGCAATGGAAAAGAGGTAAATTATCTAGAAAAAAAAGAAACTTTATCAATTTAAAATATTATGATGCGCAAAAACCTAAAAATAGAAACAGAGTAAAAAAACCTTTCATTTTACAAAATATAAATTGATACGTGTAAGTGTAAGTGTAAGTAAAAACCTTTCATTTTACAAAATATAAATTGATACGTGTAAGTGTAAGTGTAACTGTAAGTGTAAGTGTAAGTGCAAGTGTAAGTAAAAACCTTTCATTTTACAAAATATAAATTGATACGTGTAAGTCGTAAGGACCAAAAGTAGTATTGGAAAAATTTTCAAGGCTCCATTGCCTCGAAATGAGTTGTGAAGTTGAGGTAACTGCTCTTTGACTTCCTGTATATTAAAAAATTCAATCTTTTTTACATTATTCCTACAACAATTATAAAATAAAATATTATAAAATTATAAAATAATATTATTAAATTATTAAAAAAATAAAATTAATGTTCCGAAATTAGGTGTATGGCAAATTTCAAGAAACAAAAAAAAAAGAAGAAAAAAATGCTGAAATAGCAAAATACAGATTTTGCATATTCTTGAGGATTGTAAGAAAAATATAGTTCTAAAAAATATCTAAAGCTTTAGAAAATTATACTTGTTCAGTATTTCAGAAATAGCCTCCACTTCACTCTTCTTATCTGGCCAGTAATATTAATTTTGGAAATTTAACTAAATTGTCTTTAAGTATTCAAATTTCATTACAACGAAATTTGAAAACTTTAAAAAAATTAACATTTATTTAAAATTAATTATTAATTAAACAACTAATAAATAAATAATAAAAAAGAAATTGAAATAGAAATGCATTTCATTACATTTGAAAAATTATTCATTTTTGAAGATATTATCTTTAATAATTATTATTTTTATAATCTAT
>SEYY01006126.1:295000-310000 GCA_009176605.1 Armadillidium nasatum | reverse complement strand
AATAACACCAGTCCACGAATTTGTTGTTTCATCAAAAGATCCGTAAACATCATCTTTACCGACTGTAACGTTGTATCTAAAATAATGTTTATATTTAAATACAGTTTTGTAACTTCATCTTCACCAACTGTAACATTGTATTTCTCACCATTTCTCACCATACTCCTGTAGGTGCTAGCACCTGTCAGCTGTCTCGAACGAAATTCCTCTAAAGGATTCCGAGGCAAGACATGAGTTTCTTGAGCAAGGCAATCAATTGGTGGCTTGCTAGGCCTATCCCAACTATATATATATATCAGTATCAAGCCATGTACCTTTCAGCCAAAATCCAATACTTTACCACTGGACCACGCCAGATATATAACATTGTATCTAAAATAATATTTTCCTTTATATATATATTTTCTTACCTTCATCTTTACCAACTGTAACATTGTATCTAAAATAATGTTTATTTTTAAATATATTTTTATAACTTCATCTTCACCAACTTTGACTTTGTATCTAAAGCAGTATTTTCTTTTACATATATTTTCGTAACTTCATCTTTCCCAAATGTAACATTGTATCTAAAAAATGTCTTTTTGATATATTTTGGTAACTTTATTTTCTCAAAAAGTTACATTGTATCTAAAATAAAGTATAATTTTTTTAAATATATTTTCTTAATTTTACTCTGTTCAAGTCTTTATAATATCAAAGCAAATCTTCTCTGAAATATTTAAGGAGCAAAGATTTTTAAATAATTCAAGTAACAGTAATAAAAAAAGCATCTTCATTTCAAAGAAATTAAAATAATATTTTCCTTCCTAAAACAAAGAATTAAAAATATTGTTTCTTCCTAAAATGAAGAATTTAAAATATTGTTTCTTCCTAAGATAAAGGATTAAAATATTGTTTCTCCTAATATAAAGAATTTAAAATATTGTTTCTTCCTAAAATTTTATAAAACATTGTTTCTTGCTAAAATAAAGAATTTAAAATATTATTTCTTACTAAAATTCGGAATTTAAAACATTGATTCTTCCTAAAGTAAAAAATTCAAAATTTTGTTTTTTCCTAAAATAAAGAATTTAAAATATTGTTTCTTCCTAAGGTAAAGAATTTAAAATATTGTTTCTCTTAAAATAAAGAATTTAAAATATTGTTTCTTCCTAAAAAATATAAAAATATTGTTTAAATCTAAAATAAAGAATTTAAAATATTGTTTCTACCTAAAATAAAGAATTTAGAATTTCGTTTCTTCCTAATATAAAGAATTTAAAATATATTTTTCCTAATATATAGGATTTAAAATATATTTTCTTACAAAAAGAAATTTTAAAAAAATTGTTTATCCTAAAATAAAAAATTTAAAATATTGTTTCTATCTAAAAATACAGAATTTATAATATTGTTTTTTCAAAAAAGGTATTTAAAATATTGTTTCTTCTTTAAATAATATAAAATATTGTTTCTACTCAAAACAAAAAAATTTAAAGTATTGTTTCTTCCTAATGAAAAATTGATTGTATTATTTCTACCTAAAATAATATAAAATATTGTTTCTACCCAAAATATAGAAATTAAAATATCGTTTCTTCCTAATGAAGAAATTAAAATATTGTTTCTACCTAAAATAAAGAATTTAAAATATTGATTCATCCTAAAATAAGGAATTTAAAACATTGCTTCTACCTAAAATAAAAATTTAAAATAGTTTCTTCCTGAAATAAGGAATTTAAAATATTGTTTCTACCTAAAATATAGAAATTAAAATTTTGTTTCTTCCTAATGAAAAATTGAATATATTGTTTTTTTTCTAAAAATAATATAAAATATTTTTCCTTCCCAAAATAAAGAAATTAAAATATTATTTCTTCCTAATAAAGAATTTAAAATATTATTTCTCCCTAAAATAATATAAAACATTGTTTCTACCTAAAATAAAGAATTTTAAATATTGCTTCAACCAAAAATAAGAAATTTAAAACACTGTTTCTACCTAAAATAAAAAAATTAAAATACTGTTTCTTCATGGAATAGGGAATTTAAAATACTACCTAAAATAAGGAATTAAAGATATTTTGTTTCTTCCTAACAAGTAATTGAAACTATGATGCTTCTTACTTACAAGTAATATGAAATATGTTTCTTGTTAACAAGCAAATTAACCTTACCTAAATTTCAGGTGTTCTTGTAAATAATTCCAAATCTTTCCCATTGGTCCTCTTAGGAAAACATCACCGTTTTCAGAAGTATCAGCAATAATATAAGAAGCAATCTACATAAATGAGTTATAATATTTTCTTTCATGTATATATATATATATATATATATATATATATACATATATATATATATATATATATATATATATATATATATATATATATATATATATATATATATATATATATATATATATATATATATATATATATATATATATATATATATATATATATATATATATATATATATATATATATATATATATATATATATATATATATATATATATATATATATATATATATATATATATATATATATATATATATATATATATATATATATATATATATATATATATATATATATATATATATATATATATATATATATATATATATATATATATATATATATATATATATATATATATATATATATATATATATATACATATATATATATATATATATATATATATATATATATATATATATATATATATATATATATATATATATATATATATATATATATATATATATATATATATATATATATTATATATATTATTATTATTATTATTATTATTATTATTATATTATTATTATTATTATTATTATTATTATTTATTATTATTATTATTATTATTATTATTATTATTATTATTATTATTATTATTTATTAAAGATAAATTAGATTTCCGTAATAAGAATATTAATAATAATAATAATAATAATAATAATAATAATAATAATAACAATAATAAAGAAAATAATAATAATAATCAAAATAATAAAAATAATAATATTGATAGTAATAACAATAATGACAAAAATAATACCCAAAATACCAATTGTCATAATAATATTATTTAAATAATAAATAACATAAAAATATTATAACAATATAATAAAAATAATAATAACAATAATAGCAATAAGGATATATATATATATATATATATATATATATATATATATATATATATATATATATATATATATATATATATATATATATATATATATATATATATATATATATATATATATATATATATATATATATATATATATATATATATATATATATATATATATATATATATATATATATATATATATATATATATATATATATATATATATATATATATATATATATAATATATATATATATATATAACCATGATAATAATAATAATAATAATAATAATAATAATAATAATAATAATAATAATAATAATAATAATAATAATAATAATAATAATAATAATAATAATAATAATAATAATAATAAGAATAAGAATAATAATAATAATAATAATAATTAATAATAATAATAATAATAATAATAATAATAATAATAATAATAATAATAATAATAATAATAGTAATAATAATAATAATAATAATACCGATTATTGTAAATACAAAATACTTACTGGCATGACAAGGCAAGTGAGAAAAACTTCACTTAAATCATGTCTTTCTCTCCATGGGAAATAATTATTCAAATCTTGTTTAAATTTTTCCTTTGAATCGTTAAGAAAGGATGTGTTCTTATTCCATTGAGTTACTCTTTTTTTATGCAATTTTCCGTTTGGAACATTTTGATAATAGTCTGATATTTCAATGGCGTCGGTGTCTTTTATATAAGAGGCAAATAAGATCTGCAGAAAAGAAAAAGAAATTTATGAATATTAATCCTTCTCTTTCTTCTCTTCAAGTAGAAGGAGAAATAAATAAAGAAATATAAAGGGTGTTTTTGCTCAGTATTTAAATGACTTTGCTCAAAACGTTGTCATTTAGAAGCATATTCCAAAGACTTGGAAGAATATTCGAAAAATTTAGAAGCATTTTCCACAGATAGTGGTACAGAAGTTTTTAAATTCTAAGGAACAGAGCAGTTCTTTTACTTCCAAAAAAAATCATTGTTTTTCAAAACTGGCATACAATTGTATCATGCAAAAGTCTTTCAAAAAAATTTATTCCGTTATTCTAGAAATTGAAATGCATAAGCGGAAAAATTAAATTCTAAGGTAGAGGCTAAATCAGTATAAGAATAATCAGTATAAGAATACATTATATAAACTAAATATACAGCACATTAAGATGAAGGAGAAAACAGCAACTTTTTTAAATGTTTTCTTTTTCAACCTTTTTTGATGTTTCATACACTTGAAGAAGGCCTCCAAAAACTATTGCAGATCTAAATTTAAATTCAAACCTCCTTTGTAGAAAAGAAAGATTTTCATTCAAAAGTTTTCATGACTTCATTGGTCTGGTCAACTATTTTGTTTTTTATTTTATTTATTTTTTTATTTCTAGAAAAGAGATTTGAAATCTAGCAGAGGGATTCGAATCTTGGAAAAAAGTAGGAAAAAACCATGAATGCCAATTTTGATTTATTGCTATCTTAAAATAAAACATAGGTATTGGAAACTGAAATATTTTGATTTCAGAACTGAAATATGGAATTTAAGAAATGGCTGAAACTCTAAGATATTATTAAAATACATTAGTACCTTTTTTGACTTTCAGTTTCAAATTTCTAGGTTTCATAATTACGTACTTTAAATATTAAAATTTTAACAAAGCATTTTTTGTTAATTTAAAAAAATTTCATAAAAGAATTAATATCGACAATAACTGTTTACTTTACATAAAATATAAAAGAATGATTGAAATTTTCTTACAACAAATTTCATAATCATTCAGTTTTAATTTCATAAACGGGTTAAATTATTTTTTTCCTCCTTCTGATTTTCAAAATCGAATTTAAATTGAAAGATTTCAAAAATTTTTACCTCTCTCTCTCTCTCTCTCTCTCTCTCTCTCTCTCTCTCTCTCTCTCTCTCTCTCTCTCTCTCTCTCTCTCTCTCTCAAGGATTATAATTACACGCACCTTATTAGCTGGTTTGAAAAATAACTTTTGAAGTGAACCCTCAGAAAACTGATCAGATAAAATCAACCAAAAATAATCTTGAGTGATTTCTTTTGAAAAAATCTGCAACAAAGGAAGAAAAAAATAACCAGTTAATATATAATTACTATTAGAAATACTATCACTGTTAATATAAATAACTTTAAAACTGGTAGTAATAAATTCACTCTCCTTGACGATTATAAAAATTAAATTTTATCTATGCAGAAGAAATAAATATTGAAATACCAATTTTCAAACATAGATCATTGTAACTTTAAGTGGGAGAGAGCGCGTGTGAGCATGTGTCTGTGAGTATGTGATTGTGAGTGTGAATATGAGTTTGTGAGTGTGAGTGTGAGTATGAGTATGAATGTGCTGTGTGCGTGTGTAAGTGTGAGTGTGAGTGTGAGTGTGTGTGTGAGTGTGAGTGTGAGTGTGAGTGTGAGTGTGAGTGTGAGTGTGAGTGTGAGTGTGTGTGTGAGTGTGAGTGTGAGTGTGTTTGTGAGTGTGAGTGTGAGTGTGAGTGTGAGTGTGAGTGTGAGTGTGAGTGTGAGTGTGAGTGTGAGTGTGAGTGTGAGTGTGAGTGTGAATGTGAATGTGAGTGTGAGTGTTAGTGTGAGTGTGGGCGTGAGTGAGAGTGTTCGAGCGTTTGCATAATTTAACATAAAAAAAAAATTAAATTAATTTTCACATTTTATGAATTGATATTAACAATAAGTACTTACTTTTTGCAACCTTTGAAGATGATTCGATGTTAATAAATATGTTACTAGAATAGGAATAATAGTTTCACCACTTGGCAATTTTGTTTCTTCCCCATTACAGTCTGTGATTTCAGTTTCATTTATTCCATTCATACAGATTAACTGGGAATAAAGTCTTTGTTCTTTTGATATCCAGAAGAAGGTTCGCTCAATCAACGATCTCTCATGGTTATTATTTCTATCTAATATACTATATATATATATATATATATATATATATATATATATATATATATATATATATATATATATATATATATATATATATATATATATATATATATATATATATATATATATATATATATATATATATATATATATATATATATATATATATATATATATATATATATATATATATATATATATATATATATATATATATATATATATATATATATATATATATATATATATATATATATATATATATATATATATATATATATATATATATATATATATATATATATATATATATATATATATATATATATATATATATATATATATATATATATATATATATATATATATATATATATATATATATATATATATATATATATATATATATATATATATATATATATATATATATATATATATATATATATATATATATATATATATATATATATATATATATATATATATATATATATATATATATATATATATTATCCTCTTTCCATGAAAAGTTTCAAAAATGACCCGTTTATTATAATATTTTTCTAAAATTAAAACCTTTAATTAATGTGATATTTTCTTTCAGAAATGAAAATTGGATATTTCCTTTGTAAATCTGATGTGGAATGTTAGAAGGGTAAAAAGATCTGCTTTAGTCAATGATTTTGATTTCGATTAAGAAGAGGAATCCGAATGAAACTTATAGCTTTAATTTGGATAAGATTTTAATTTGGATTATAACTCCATAACTCCATTTTATGCCTCCCTCCTTATATATATTTTTCTTAAAACTATCTTATATATTTTTTTTTTTTAAACTGATATCTTATTATATTTTTTCTTAAAACTGATATCTTTATATATGTTTTCTTCAAACTTATATCTTAAATGTTTTCTTGAAACATATCTTCTATATGTTTTCTTCAAACTTATATATTATATATGTTTTCTTCTAACTTATATAATATATATGTTTTCTTCAAACATATATCTTATATATGTTTTCTTCAAACATATATATGGTTTCTTCAAACTTATATCTTATATATATTTTCTTGAAACATATCTTATATATGTTTTCTTCAAACATATGTCATTTATGTTTTCTTCAAATTTACATCTAAATATATGTTTTCTTCAAACTTATATATCTCATTTATGTTTTCTTCAAACTTATAACTAATATACGTTTTTTTCAAACATATCTTATGTATGTTTTCCTCAAACTGGTACGAAGGTTTAATCCAAGGTTAGCAAACAAACTTGAAAAAAGAAATTCGGATATTAAATTCAAAATGATAATTGAAAACGAAAATTAGTAAATATCAAATCTCTCCAAGATCAAAATTTATCCACAAAATGTAAAACAATAACTTTAGAAAATGTAAAACAATTGAACTTATGTACCCCATCTATAAATTGTTTCAATCTCTCACTGCATTGGATATCAATTTCTCTCTGAACATTCCATTTATTAAATTTACCAATTACCAAAATCTGTCTAAATAAAATTTTCATAATCTTTGTAAGGTAAATTTAAATTTAGGTCAAGTTTTTTGATAATTAAAATTTGATGTCTTTATTATCTATTCATTAAAATGGCGTTTAGGAAGGTTATTTAATGGATATAAAACAGATAAATTAAAATATTATCTATTTTACTTATTTACTAAAACTAAGTACATATTATAATGAAAATTATTATTGTCATTGTTATTGTTATTATTATATAATTATTATTATTATTATTAATATTTTTTAATGTTATTATTAACAACAATATTAATAATAGCTCATATTATAACTAAAATATATATTAAAATATAATATATATTTTGATTAATATTATTACATTAATTATAATAATTATTACAATTAACATTACTATTTTCATTATTATTATTATTATTATTATTATTATTATTATTATTATTATTATTATTATTATTATTATTATTATTATTATTATTATTATTATTGATTATTAATATTGTTAATATTATTATAATTAATTAATACGATTTTCTCGTTGACATCTAATTGCAAAAGCAAACAATAAAATATTTACCTTGAATAAATATGACATTCTTCTCATTTTTTGCTTCCAAGAAATCAATTAGAAAATGTTTAAAAATTATTGGAAATTTATAAGAATTTCCTCCGAGTGATTTACAGTTTGATAAAAAGACACAGAAGACAACAATGAAATAAGAATATATTTTCATTCTGGTTAGCACAAACGGACTGTCAGAACTGTTTATTTTAGTGTTGTAAAACAAATTTGTTTTAAATATTGTTATTGAAATCAATAATTAGGTTTTAATAAATAATTAATAAATAATAAATAATAAATAATTAATTAAGAATTTGTAATTAGATAATTGGAATTAAATAAGAATATATTTTCATTCTGGTTAGCACAAACGGACTGTCAGAACTGTTTATTTTAGTGTTGTAAAGCAAATTTGTTTTAAATATTTTTATTGAAATCAATAATTAGGTTTTAATAAATAATTAATAAATAATAATAAATAATAAATAATTAATTATGAATTTGTAATTAGATAATTGGAATTAAATAAGAATATATTTTCATTCTGGTTAGCACAACGGACTGTCAGAACTGTTTATTTTAGTGTTGTAAAGCAAATTTGTTTTAAATATTTTTATTGAAATCAATAATTAGGTTTTAATAAATAATTAATAAATAATAAATAATAAATAATTAATTAAGAGTTTGGAATTAGATAATTGGAATTAAATAAGAATATATTTTCATTCTGGTTAGCACAAGCGGACTGTCAGAACTGTTTATTTTAGTGTTGTAAAGCAAATTTGTTTTAAATATTTTTATTGAAATTAATAATTAGGTTTTAATAAATAATTAATAAATAATAAATAATAAATAATTAATTAAGAGTTTGGAATTAGATAATTGGAATTAAATAAGAATATATTTTCATTCTGGTTAGCACAAACGGACTGTCAGAACTGTTTATTTTAGTGTTGTAAAGCAAATTTGTTTTAAATATTTTTATTGAAATCAATAATTAGGTTTCAATAAATAATTAATAAATAATAAATAATAAATAATTAATTAAGAGTTTGGAATTAGATAATTGGAATTAAATAAGAATATATTTTCATTCTGGTTAGCACAAGCGGACTGTCAGAACTGTTTATTTTAGTGTTGTAAAGCAAATTTGTTTTAAATATTTTTATTGAAATCAATAATTAGGTTTCAATAAATAATTAATAAATAATAAATAATAAATAATTAATTAAGAGTTTGGAATTAGATAATTGGAATTAAATAAGAATATATTTTCATTCTGGTTAGCACAAACGGACTGTCAGAACTGTTTATTTTAGTGTTGTAAAGCAAATTTGTTTTAAATATTTTTATTGAAATCAATAATTAGGTTTTAATAAATAATTAATAAATAATAAATAATAAATAATTAATTAAGAGTTTGGAATTAGATAATTGGAATTAAATAAGAATATATTTTCATTCTGGTTAGCACAAGCGGACTGTCAGAACTGTTTATTTTAGTGTTGTAAAGCAAATTTGTTTTAAATATTTTTATTGAAATCAATAATTAGGTTTTAATAAATAATTAATAAATAATAAATAATTAATTAAGAGTTTGGAATTAGATAATTGGAATTAAATAAGAATATATTTTCATTCTGGTTAGCACAAGCTGACTGTCAGAACTGTTTATTTTAGTGTTGTAAAGCAAATTTGTTTTAAATATTTTTATTGAAATCAATAATTGGGTTTCAATAAATAATTAATTATAAGAGTTTGGAATTAGATCGATAAGGTGCGTGAGTATATACGAAACTAATAATTTTTTTAAAAATTATTTTATTACAATTTATAAAAAATTAAGATATAATATTATTATTACTATTATTATTATTATTATTATTATTATTATTATTATTATTATTATTATTATTATTATTATTATTATTATTATTATTATTATTATTAATGAGTTAATGAAAATTCATTAACTCAATTAAATATTTTTTCCCCAATGAAAAGAAATGTCAATTACAAAAAGTTTCTATCAAGGAAATGATAAATTAATCATATTTATATATTTATAATAATAATAATAATAATAATAATAATAATAATAATAATAATAATAATAATAATAATAATAATAATAATAATAATAATAATAATAATAATAAATAATAATAATAATAATAATAATAATAATAATAATAATAATAATAATAATAATAATAATAATAATAATTAAAGAAAAATTGGAAGTAGGGTGTTACTTCTACCGCAATGAGGTTTAGGCGTGGTCAGATATTTTCGGCACATTCTCATAATAATTATAATTGAAGTAAATAATTATATTTAATATTTAAAGACAGAAAAAAATTAAATAAAAAAATTATGTAAAACAAAATAAAGCAGTTATTTTAATACTGTGGGAATGAGAGACATAATACTTCTATTTGGAATAACATCATTAGGATTAACATCGTCGAGAACCTTTGCTTACTTCTATGACGTCACCGTCTCTTTTATGGCTGACTATTTGGAAGTGAAAAGTCTTAAGAAAGTCGTTATCTTCAAAGGTAATTTTGAAAGTAAATAATATAAATTATATATATATATATATATATATATATATATATATATATATATATATATATATATATATATATATATATATATATATATATATATATATATATATATATATATATATATATACCATTCAGCACCATATCTCGTATGATGCAGGGTGGTGTCGACAGCAGAAATATTCATATCCCTGCAACCGTACGTAGGAAGAAAGGATAAACTTGTTAAAAAGGGTTTCCAGGATCTAGAATCAAGAGAAAAACTATTTTTCATTTGTCTTGACTGCCTCAAAATAACCATCCTTTATCCAAACTCATTTTTTTTCCTTTTAATATTTAAATTTCCATTTAACTGCAGAAAGTACGTTATATCGAAAGATGTGTTGCTTCTACACATATTTTAAAAATAATTTCTTTAAATACTGAAATTTTATATAAAAAGAATCAAATTGTCTTTTTTTTAACTTTAATATTATTCTATACACATAATTCTCTAAACAAACTCTGTAACTTTATGAAAATGATCTTGAAGACTTAGATTCAGCAGCCTTCTCTTCTCTTCTCTTCTGTCTTTCTTATGATGTTCTTAACTTTTTTTCTTCCCATTTGCTTTCAAGCACATTCACACTCCACTGTCGTCGAGTGTGGATGTGCTTGAAAGCAGATTGGATATATATAATATATATATATATATATATATATATATATATATATATATATATATATATATATATATATATATATATATATATATATATATATATATATATATATATATATATTATATATATATATATATATAATATTATAAATAATGATGAATATCAACAACAATTATAAAAAAAAAATAATAATAATAATAATAATAATAATAATAATAATAATAATAATAATAATAATAATAATAATAATAATAATAATAATAATAATAATAATAATAATAATAATAATGATGATGATATAAACCTTAATTTCTGAGCTTAGATATATCAGCTGAAGTAAGGAATAAAATAATCAAGTCATTCATTTATTCCATTTATTGTCCAAAATTAGGAAACTATTTTCTTCAGTTCAAATAATCCCGAAAATTTCAGACGAAAAATCACATCTTTCTAAAATTGATCAAGTGTTACTCCTTATGCTACTCTTCCTTCTACTACTCTTCCTTCTGTTTCTATTCCTTCTGTTACTCTTCCTTCTGTTTCTATTCCTTCTGCTACTCTTCCTTCTGTTTCTATTCCTTCTGCTACTCTTCCTTCTGTTTCTATTCCTTCTGCTACTCTTCATTCTGCTACTCTTCATTTTGTTTCTATTCCTTCTGCTACTCTTTCTTCTGCTAATCTTCCTTCTGTTTCTATTCCTTCTGCTACTCTTCATTCTATTTCTATTCCTTCTGCTACTCTTCCTTCTGTTTCTATTCCTTCTGCTACTCTTCATTCTGCTACTCTTCATTTTGTTTCTATTCCTTCTGCTACTCTTTCTTCTGCTAATCTTCCTTCTGTTTCTATTCCTTCTGCTACTCTTCCTTCTGTTTCTATTCCTTCTGCTACTCTTCATTCTGCTACTCTTCATTTTGTTTCTATTCCTTCTGCTACTCTTCCTTCTGTTTCTATTCCTTCTGCTACTCTTCCTTCTGTTTCTATTCCTTCTGCTACTCTTCATTCTGCTACTCTTCATTTTGTTTCTATTCCTTCTGCTACTCTTTCTTCTGCTAATCTTCCTTCTGTTTCTATTCCTTCTGCTACTCTTCCTTCTGTTTCTATTCCTTCTGCTACTCTTCATTCTGCTACTCTTCATTTTGTTTCTATTCCTTCTGCTACTCTTCCTTCTGTTTCTATTCCTTCTGCTACTCTTTCTTCTGCTAATCTTCCTTCTGTTTCTATTCCTTCTGCTACTCTTCATTCTATTTCTATTCCTTCTGCTACTCTTCATTCTGCTACTCTTTCTTCTGTTTCTATTCCTTCTGATACTCTTCCTTCTGCTACTCTTCCTTCTGTTTCTATTTCTTATGTTACTCTTCCTTTTGTTTCTTTTTTTTCTGCTACTCTTTCTTCTGTTACTCTTCCTTCTGTTTCTATTCCTTCTGATACTCTTCCTTTTGTTTCTATTCCTTCTGCTACTCTTTCTTCTGCTACTCTTCCTTCTGTTTCTATTACTTCTGCTACTCTTCCTTCTGTTTATTTTTCTTCCGCTACTCTTACTTTTGTTTCTATTTCTTCTGCTACTCTTCCTTTTGTTTTTATTCCTTCTGCTACTCCTTCTTCTGCCACTCTTCCTTTTGTTTCTATTCCTTATGGTACTCTTCATTTTGTTCTTATTCCTTCTCTTACTCTTTCTTCTGCTAATCTTCCTCTGTTTATATTCCTTCTGCTACTCTTTCTTTTGTTTCTATTCCTTCTGCTATTCTTTCTTCTGCTACTCTTCATTCTGTTTCTATTACTTCTGGTACTCTTCCTTCTGCTACTCTTCTTTTTGTTTCTATTCCTTCTCCTACTATTTCTTCTGCTACTCTTCCTTTTGTTTCTATTCCTTCTGTCACTCTTCCTTCTGCTACTCTTCCACAAAGAATTTATTAATTTTAAAACATGTGATTAATTGAACTGATTTTATAGTTTATAAAAAATACAAACATGATATATTAAATTAGCTTTAAATGAATAACTAAAATTACTTTGTTTTAGCTTCATGTTTAAATTGATATTCAAGCTGAAATTGAGTTTCTTACATGTTTATTATAGTTTATATATTATATCAAATTATTTTTTAATAAAACGAAAAATTTCGAAAATATAAAAGTTGGCTTTTAATGGCGATTTCCTATTAGAATTAGCATTTTGACAGCTTAGATGGCATTGGATAGGTTTTGATTAGTTAGAAGGAAGATGCTAAAAAATCGCTAAGTCTAGAAGGAAGATGCTAAAAAATTGCTAAATCTAGTATTTTTTATCATTTTCTTTATTAAAAATTTTAATTCAATTTTAACATAAATTAATGATTAAAAATATATATATATATATATATATATATATATATATATATATATATATATATATATATATATATATATATATATATATATATATATATATATATATATATATATATATATATATATATATATATATATATATATATATATATATATATATATATATATATATATATATATATATATATATATATATATATATATATATATATATATATATATATATATATATATATATATATATATATATATATATATATATATATATATATATATATATATATATATATATATATATATATATATATATATATATATATATATATTAATTGCTTTCAAAGATGAAGATTTTCTTAATCAATTCTTAATTCCAATAATAACGATGACGTCATCTAAGCAAACAACGGAACTCGTCTTGTTATAATGATAATAATGAATGTTATTCATTATTATAATGATGTTATAATAATTGATGTTATTCCAAGGAGTAGTATTACATCTTTCATTCCCATAGTGATAAAATAACTTCGTTCTATTTTGTTTTAGATGATATTTGTTTATTTTGTTGTTTTTTATGTCTTTAAATATTAATTATAATTATTTATTTCAATTGAAGTTATTATCAGAATGCGTATAATATATCTGACAACGCCTAAACTTTCCCACGGTAGACCTAACACCCTACTCCCAATTTCCCTTTAATTATAAACTAATTATATCTATTATTATTAATATTATTATTATTTTATTATTATAAATATTATCAACATTAATATTATTATTATTATTATTATTATTATTATTATTATTATTATTATTATTATTATTATTATTATTATTATTATTATTATTATTATTATTATTATTATTATTATTATTATTATTATTATTATTATTATTATTTATTATTATTATTATTATTATTATTATTATTATTATTATTATTATTATTATTATTATTATTATTATTATTATTATTATTATTATTATTATTATTATTATTATTATTATTATTAATTTTATTATTATTGTAATAACTATGTATAATTTATCATTTTTTTGATGGACACATTTTGTAATAGATATTTTCAAGAGAAAAAAATATTTATTTCAGTGAATGAATTTTTATTAACAATAATCTATTAAGTTTTTGAATGTATTTTTGTAATTAGTATTGGTTCAAAGATCAATAGGTTTATATAATAACAATAATAATAATAATTATATTAGTATTATTAATAATAATATTAATAACTAATAATAATAATAATAATAATAATAATAATA
>SEYY01006126.1:282500-285000 GCA_009176605.1 Armadillidium nasatum | reverse complement strand
TGAGGCATTGAAAACAACCATGTTTTCTCTGCCCCAATTTGAAATACGAGAAAGATCAGAGGTTAGTTGCTCCAAGGCTACCTTTCTCGAGTCTATCAACTGCTGTTGGGTGGGACGTTTTTCAAACTGGAAGGAATAATGAAGGGTGGAGTCATCAGCATAGGAGTGGATAGGAGATGAGGTAATAGAGAGAGAAGGTCATTAATGAAAAGTAGAAAAAGTGTTGGGGATAGGACAGAACCCTGAGGAACACCACTATTAATAGATTTAAAGGAAAAACGGTGGCCGTCTACAACAGCTGCTATAGAACGACCGGAAAGGAAATTAGATTGAGAAGATCACAGAGAGAAGGATAGATACCGAAAGAGGGAAGTTTAGAAATCAAAGCTTTGTGCCAGACTCTATCGAAGGCTTTCGATATGTGTCCAGCGCGACAGCAAAAGATTCACCGAAATGCCGAAGAGCGGAGGACCAAGAGTCAGAGAGAAGGGAAAGAAGATCACCAGTAGAGCGTTTCTTACGAAAGCCATACTGGCGATCTGAGATAAGATTAGAAGAATTGAGATGTTTCCAAATCTTCCTGTTAAGGATAGATTCGAAAACTTTAGAGAGAACGGAGGTCAAAGAAATAGGACGGTAGTTGGAGGGTTGAGAGGGGTCCCCTTTCTTCGGCACAGGTTGAATGAGCGCACGTTTCCAGCAAGAAGGGAAGGTTGAAGTAGAGAGACAAAGACGAAATAGTTTACCAAGGCAGGGTGCAAGCTCGGAAGCACAAGTTTTGAGAACCACAGGATTAGTACCATCGGGACCTTACGCCTTCTTAGTATTAAGCTCAGAGAGAGCAGAAATGACATCTTTAGAAGAAATTCTAATTTTAGGCATAATTGAGTTAGAGGGGGGTTGAAGGAGGAGGAATAGCTCCGGAATCGTCTAAGGTTGAATTAGAGGCAAAAGTTTGAGCGAAGAGTTCAGCTTTAGAAGAAGGTAAAACGGCAGTTGTGCCGTCGGAAGATATTAAAGGAGGGAAAGAGGAAGAAGCAAAGTTAGAGTTGACATTTTTTGCAAAATGCCAGAAAGAACGTGAAGAAGAGGAACCAGAAAGATTATTGCATTTTCTACGGAGAAATGAGTTTTTAGTGTTACGAAGGATAGATTTTGCACGATTCCGGGATGAAATATAAGTAGCGTGAGTTTCTGGAGTTTGAAGACGACGGTAATCCCTGAAGGCAGCATCCCTGCGGCGGATAGCACGAGAACAAGCAGAGTTAAACCAAGGTTTGTTAGGTTTAGTAGAAGGGAAAGAATATGGAATGTACGCCTCCATGCCAGAGAGAGAATCACCTCGGTAATGCGTTCTGCACACTCCGAGGGACCCCTCCCACGGAAGCAATAATCATTCCACGGGAAATCAAAGAAGTACGACCGCAAGTCCGACCAGCTTGCGGCACCGAAGTGCCACAAACGTTTCCTTTCAATGGAAAGGGGTCTTTCTTGCGGAAGACTTGAAGAGATAGAAGAGGATACAGAGATAAGAAGGTGATCGGAGGAACCCAGAGGAGGAAAGAGTTTCAATAGTAGGAGAAGGATTAGAAGTTAGGAAAGGGTCTAGAATGTTGGGTTCATCTCCAAGACGATCAGGGATACTAGTAGGGGGCTGCACCAACTGCTCAAGGTCGTTTTGGATAGCGAAATGTAAAGCACGTTCACCAGAGATATATATATATATATATATATATATATATATGTATATATATATATATATATATATATATATATATATATATATATATATATATATATATATATATATATATATATATATATATATATATATATATATATATATATATATATATATATATATATATATATATATATATATATATATATATATATATATATATATATATATATATATATATATATATATATATATATATATATATATATATATATATATATATATATATATATATATATATATATATATATATATATATATATATATATATATATATATATATATATATATATATATATATATATATATATATATATATATATATATATATATATATATATATATATATATATATATATATATATATATATATATATATATATATATATATATATATATATATATATATATATATATATATATATATATATATATATATATATATATATATATATATATATATATATATATATATATATATATATATATATATATATATATATATATATATATATATATATATATATATATATATATATATATATATATATATATATATATATATATATATATATATATATATATATATATATATATATATATATATATATATATATATATATATATATATATATATATATATATATATATATATATATATATATATATATATATATATATATATATACTGTATATTAGAAGTCGTCTCTAATGGTGATGCAGAAGATATGGGAAGAAATGAAGTATTCAGATGAAACC
>SEYY01006126.1:260000-275000 GCA_009176605.1 Armadillidium nasatum | reverse complement strand
TACTGTAGATCTTCTATAATAAGTTACCTCACTCCAATAGATGTTGTTCCGTAAGTCAGATAAGCAGTTTAATTATTAAAATGTTATTAGCACTTGGAACAATATATAAAACCTCTAATTTATAAATGAGATCTTGACCACATCAAATGTTTATAAAGAAACTACATTAAACTTAAGGTTGTGGAATTTAATATTACTAAGTTTTAGAAACTTTAAGGATTGATCCTTTAGCAAGGCTTTTATTTTTAATAATATGCAAAGTAATGATAAAATATTTTCAATGATTTTACATTTTATACCACAAAAATACACATTTGAAAAAAAAGTAAATTATTATTTTCAACGAGTTTTGTTGTACGCATCTTTGAAAACTCAATTTCCTCCTCTGAAAATTCTACCTAAAAATAAAATACATATTTTTCCGTGTGCATTAGTATCATACAAAAGTAGATTAATACCCTTTTTGTTCAAGTTACCCTTGCTAAAATTACGTCGTTGTTCAGTTGTATTACCAAAAGGATTAATTAATACTTGCTCAAATGACTTTGTTGTTCAGTAGTATCACCAAAAAGGATTAATTAATACTTGCTCAAATGACGTTGTTGTTCAGTAGTATCACCAAAAGGATTAATTAATACTTTCTCAAATGACGTTGTTGTTCAGTAGTATCAACGGAAAGATTAATTAATACTTGCTCAAATGACCTTGTTGTTCAGTAGTATCAACAAAATAATTAATGAATACTTGATGAAATGACGTTGTTGTTCAGTAGTATCACCAAATGGATTAAATAATAGCTGCTCAAATGATGTCGTTGTTCAGTAGTATTATCAAACGTTTTTAATTAATACTTCAGAGATATTAATAAAAAGATGTAATAATTAATCACAAGCAGAATAAATAAAAAATGAATTATTTATTATTTTTTAAATAAAAGATTCAACTATACAACTGTTAAATAAAGATTATTTTATTCTCAATACCGCCAGTAATATAATTAAAGGGAAGGGAATAAATATTTAAATAGTAATGAAAAATTTAAATTATTTTTAGATAAATAAAGAATGTTAATTAATCTTTCAGTAGCTTAATGAAAAGAAATAATCCTTCAGCAGATTAAGTTTAAGGATTAATTTTGTGAAGCATAATAATCACAAGTACCAATTAATATTAAAAAAAAATGAGAATGAATAAATGGATTAATTAATCTTTCAGTAGTATAAGAAAAAGAATAATTAACTAATTTTTTTTCACAGAGAAAATGTTAATTAACTTTTCAATAATATTAAATTTAAATAAGTAAACTACTAGATTGTGTGATAGTAATATGGAAAAATTATAGATAAAAATTATAAAGAAATTTATTTACTTTTTCAATAGTACTAATAAAAAAGTTAATAAATTTTAAATTAGACTCTAAATAGAAATAAAAATCTAATTCTTAAGATAGATTAACATGTAGAATAATTGAACAATATTATGAAATAAAATAAATTAATTATAATTATTCCAGTAAAATAAATAAACAAATTTCTTAATATTTTATTAATAAGTCATAAAAGATCTAACTCTTCAATTATCTCAATAAAAAATCAAGTAAATCATTCATTAGAATAAAAAAAAAGTAAATTTTTTCATAATTTTCTTAATTTCAGATGGGTTCTTGTCTATCAAAAACCTCAAAGACACGATGAATCATCGTGGTCTGCTTACATCAATGAATTTACTTCCCAAGTGTGGTTTGTTGCAGTCCTTATGTACATTGTGTCTCTTGTTTGCTTCAAATTCATAAACAAAAAGAATCCTCAAAACATTTCCCATACCAATAGTGATATTTTTCTTCTAGTTACGTCTTATTTTATCAACAAAGGTATGAAAATTTGAATCAATATAGGATATATAAGTAAATAAAATAATCAAAATTGAAATCAAATCAAATCAAATCATTCATTTCATTCATTCATTCATTCATTCATTCATTCATTCATTCATTCATTCATTCATTCACTTCATTCAGTAGATTTTCACTAAAAGAATACAATGCATCATAATTAAATTTTTATATAAATTTTTTTTTTAAATGAACCTTTTAATATTAATGAGAGAAACTGAAAAAGACATGATATATATATTAGCTATATATGTTAATAAAAAAAGGTTAAAATAACAATCAAAAACAGAGCAACAAAAGCTTAATCATAAACCGAAAATCTTGTAAATCATATGAAGATTGATTATTATTATTATTATTATTATTATTATTATTATTATATTATTATTATTATTTATTATTATTATTATTATTATTATTATTATTATTATTATTATTATTATTATTATTATTATTATTATTATTATTATTATTATTATTATTATTATTATTAATTATTATTATTATTATTATTATTATTATTATTATTATTATTATTATTATTATTATTATTATATTATATTATTATTAAATTAAAAGAAAGGAAATGGAGAGAATTGGAATCATGAAAATAAAGAAAACATTTTTGGAAATTTAGGAGAAAAAGAGCTGGTAGAATGTTTCCTAAATTTTTCATATCCATATATCATATAACAGTATATATAGATATATATATATATATATATAGTATATATATATATATATATATATATATATATATATATATATATATATATATATATATATATATATATATATATATATATATATATATATATATATATATATATATATATATATATATATATATATATATATATATATATATATATATATATATATATATATATTATATATATTATATATATATATATATATATAATATTATATTTATTCAAGAATTCAATAACCATCAGAATTTCAAGTTTTATTTTATTTTGTTATTATTCAAGTTTTCTTTTCATATTTCTTACACTTGAAAATCAGGAACCACCTTTTAAAACTTTAGAAGAATTTTATCGTCATAGAGATACTTATAAACTTATTGTCTTCAAGGAAACATCAGCATCAGAATTTTTTAAGGTATTTAATTTACGATATATATATATATATATATATATATATATATATATATATATATATATATATATATATATATATATAATTAACATCACCGCTCAGTTGTAGAGCTCTGTTACAGAATGGAGTGAGTGTTAAAATAACAAAATCGTCAAGCAAAAAATCCCAAATAATAAACACGTAACTCAAATTTTGGAAGTGAGCAAAGAGACTAACTTTAAAGTGAGGAAAATGAAATTTGGCAAAAAGACAATTCCACAAAACAGACATGGATGGAAAAAGAGGAATGCCACAACGAACAAATCTGTAGTTGCCACTATCCACACACATTTCATGTCCAAACACTGCAATCTTTGTGCAACGAGGATGCAGTAAAAGTGGAAGAACACGGATGGTCAGTTCCTCAGGGTTATTGTCGCAGTAGTACAAATAGAAAAGAGACAAATCATCAACGTTATGTAGTAAAGAAAGAGGATCATGTTAACTGGAACGTAAGGAGAAGTTTATAAGACTTTTGGCCTTTAACTCAACTCTATCCAATAACGGTGGACCCTCTTCCATCCCATATATGAGAGCTGTCTTCCATACATATTCGGATGAGACTCTTACATAGATGAATTAAGTACTAAAACGGAAAACCCTCAGTCTAAACAAAACTCACTGTTTCTTTGAGGTGTCCCTCGAAACAATTGGGATGAGAGATTTCCAAGAAATATTTTTTGTTTATGCTAAAGCTAAGGATGTTCACTTGGCAACAGGAGAAACGGAAGAACAGTCGAAAGAGGTAAAAATGTTATGATTTATCTTTAAGAGGGAGATTTGCTGAAGTAGAACTTTTAAAGAATTGCATTTTTCAAGGTTGAGAAGACCCCACTGCGAAATTCTATCAAGATCACCAAGAATAGAATCAGGAACATTAAGACGCGAATCTAAATGCAAAAAAAGAATGTAGGATTTTCATATCAATGATATTTTTATTTCCTTTGTTTAATTTGATTTTATTCTTAAGGTTGATGGTGTTTGTAATGAGGGGCCTGTATAAAGATACATATTCGATGTATAAAATATTCATATCATTTTATTTCATGACGAATTTCTTCACTGTTTTAATTTCTTTATTTGAAGCTGATCTCTGTTTCAACTTTTTACTCAACGTTTAAGTACTATTAGGGATTTTATTTGAAAACGTGTGCCAGTATTTTCATTTTAGTATTGAGTTATATATATAATATATATATATATATATATATATATATATATATATATATATATATATATATATATATATATATATATATATATATATATATATATATATATATATTGTAGTATAGAGAGAGACATCGACGGGAAGATAATCCTAACGGGAATTTCATTTGCAAATTGCAAATCCATCTTTTCAAATCAACTTCAGTGTCTTTATGACACCTTTTGGGGGGTTCAATCCAATGAAAATGGACTCAAGTCGGGGGAAAAAAGAGGCCCAAAGGGGGAATCGTGAACCCCCAAAATTAGTGTCAGGAAGCTACACTAGCTTGCAACGTTGCTACTACCATTTCACTCTCTTTCCTAACCCTTTTATGAGGTTTACTCTGGCCTAAATCTGCTCGAATCGGGAAGAAGGGGTCCGGGGTCCGTGGGGGTCCGTGAACAGACAAAAAAGATCAGGAAAACATATCAGAATGCAATATCGCACACAACTGCAGAAAAAGAAAATTAGGCTTATCTACCCGCCTATGTCGCTACCTATACTGCTATAGATATATATATATATATATATATATATATATATATATATATATATATATATATATATATATATATATATATATATATATATATATATATATATATATATATATATATATATATATATATATATATATATATATATATATATATATATATATATATATATATATATATATATATATATATATATATATATATATATATATATATATATATATATATATATATTTCAGTTCGCAACCTTACCGTTACTAAAAAATATTTGGAATGAAATGTTATACGCAAACGAGTCTGAACTTCCTGAGACTATTTCCAAAATTTCTCAGGTAATAAAGAAAGAAAAAGTAGCAGTGATAATTTTGGAAACTGCGCTAAATATTATTCCTGAAACAGGAAAGCGTAACGTCTTTCGGGTACACAGAGGATCTACATTTTCTTGGGGAGTTGCTAAAGATTTTCAGTACAAGAACGTATTTAACTATTAGTAAGTATATAAGTATGTTAACAATGGGTGAAATGTTAATTAATTTATATTAAATGGTGGAAAGATTTTCCAACAATTATTGTGAGGCTTACCGCATTTTTGGTGATTTTTCACATTTCTGCTTGATTGTGAAGGAACGTATTTTTAGTGGTTCTTATTTCTTTTTCTATAAACACCGAGTTTTCCAACATATATACCATTTATATATATATATATATATATATATATATATATATATATATATATATAATATATATATATATATATATATATATATATATATATATATATATATATATATATATATATATATATATATATATATATATATATATATATATATATATATATATATATATATATATATATATATATATATATATATAATATATATATATATATATATATATATATATATATATATATATATATATATATATATATATATATATATATATATATATATATATATATATATATATATATATATATATATATATATATATATATATATATATATATATATATATATATATAAATTAAACACCGACAGTAGTGCAATAAGAACTTAAATAATGTAATTTTATAAACCTTAACATGTCTGACTGTTTTTTTAGGTGAGATATTCTTATCCATTTCAAATAACAATTTATTTCCATCATTAGGGCCCATTTTTTAGCAGTATTTTAAAAAGTATTTTTTAAGTGTTTTACATTTTTTTAAATTTTCAAATATTGTACATTTTTATATTATTTATTTTCTTTCGTCTTATTTTAAAAGTAATTTTATATTAATAACATTGTATTATTAGATCCTGAAGATGAGAAGTTTATTATCGAAACGTTGACTTTAAAAAATGTTCCATAGAGCTATGGTTCTTTATTCCTGATATATATATATATATATATATATATATATATATATATATATATATATATATATATATATATATATATATATATATATATATATATATATATATATATATATATATATATATATATATATATATATATATATATATATATATATATATATATATATATATATATATATATATATATATATATATATATATATATATATATATATATATATATATATATATATATATATATATATATATATATATATATATATATATATATATATATATATATATATATATATATATATATATATATATATATATATATATATATATATATATATATATATATATATATATATATATATATATATATATATATATATATATATATATATATATATATATATATATATATATATATATATATATATTATATTCGGCTGCCGTCGAGAGAGGATGTGCTTGGAATCAGATGGGATGAAGAAAAGTTAGGAACATCACAAGGAAGTCAGAAGAGAAGAGGAGAGGAGAAGAGAAGAGAAGAGAAGAGAAGAGAGGAGAAGAAGAGAAAAAGAGAGAAGAGAGGAAAAGAGAAGGCTATTGGATCTGAAGCTTCAAGATCTTCTCCCTGAAGTTGCAGAGTTTGTGGAGTTTTGCGAGAAAAATGATATTGACCAAAGGTAAAAGAAAAATTTAATATTTCGTTATAATATTTCAGTTTTTTTTTTTTTAAATAGTAAATTAAAAGAAATTCAAAACAAAAAAATTTGTGAAGCAACATATATTTCGGTGCAAAGTACTTTCGACAATTAATGGAAAATTAAATATTTAAAAGAAAAAATAGAATTAAGTTAGAAGTAACCTCTGGTCAATAATGAATGATGATTTCGTCGCAGTCGAGTCAGATGAAGATTATTTCTTTGCATGGTTTTAAGGACTGGGAAACCTTTCAACCACGTTTTATTCCCTTGTACGATTGCAGGAATGTCAAATTTCTGCAATGACTCCACCCTGCATCATGCGGGATATGGAGTATTGTAATAAAATATATATAATAAATAATATAATATATATATATATATATATATATATATATATATAATATATATATATATATATATATATAATATATATATATATATATATATATATATATATATATATATATATATATATATATATATATATATATATATATATATATATATATATATATATATATATATATATATATATATATATATATATATATATATATATATATATATATATATATATATATATATATATATATATATATATATATATATATATATATATATATATATATATATATATATATATATATATATATATATATATATATATATATATATATATATATATATATATATATATATATATATATATATATATATATATATATATATATATATATATATATATATATATATATATATATATATATATATATATATATATATATATATATATATATATATATATATCTTACTATTGGCTTGAAGAGGGTGACAGGAAGCAAGTCTCTGAAACTGTTATCAATTTATATATGTTTTTAATCCTCCGTTGTTGATAATTTTTTTTCTTCAATGTTAATATCTTTTTAATGTTTTACTTTTTATATTTTTTAATTATAGTGGTTTTAAATACTAGGTATATATATATATATATATATATATATATATATATATATATATATATATATATATATATATATATATATATATATATATATATATATATATATATATATATATTACAGTATTCAGAAATATGTTGATAGTGGAAGCTACGCCAGAGTAAGGGACAAACGTTTACAAATTCTACAAATGAACAATTCTCTAATACCAAGTGAATCTCCTTGGTCTGCTCTTGATCTTTACAATGTCGTTTTTGTCTTTTATATTCTACTTTTCGGTATTTTGTTTTCTTTTTTAATGCTGTTAGTTGAAATAGGCATCAGGCGTGGGCGAGACAAAATTCGCTTCCTAAAATAACATAACGGGATCAAGGAATCTGACCTAGCTTACCTTGATATATCCAAGCCTAGCCTGATTTAAACTAGCTTAAGACAAAACGTTTACCAAATCAAAGGGAAATTTCAGTAAGAGATGTTTCGAAAACTACGAAATGAATATCATTAGAAGTGCAAGATAGTCTTACTCTCAGAGAGATCAAAAATTACACCTTTAACAATTACAATATTTGGCATAAATCAATTGAAGGATAGAAGGAAGGAGGAACTTTAATGAGAAAAGGAAGAAGTATAGGTTATTTTAATCGTAATACAAAGTACCAACAAAGGAGGAAAAATATAAACTAGAAAGTTTATTGCAGAAATGAGCATTTATTACCACAGTGAATAGATTTTGCAGGATTCTGGAATGAAATAAAATAAACCTGTTTGTGGAATCAATTAAGGACAATTGTAATTCTTAAGGGCAAAGCCCCTCCTTTGAAATACACAATAACAAGAAAGGTTACACAAAGGTGAATGAGTTCTATTAGAAGAAAAAAATGGTATGCGACCCTCCATTTCAGAGAGGTTCACCTCGGTTCTACATTAGAAATATTCTTCGAGGAACCTCACTTCGAAATATTCGTCAATCCATGGAAGTCAAAGAAGTACGACCAGTTTGCAGTCATGAATGTCAAGATAGTCTCTTCCTGACTGCAGAAGATGTACCAAAGCGTTAATAATAATAATAATAATAATAATAATAATAATAATAATAATAATAATAATAATAATAATAATAATAATAATAATAATAATAATCAAATTTGAAAGTCAAATAGACCAAAGTGTTAACAGGAACGTTAATAATAATAATAATAATAATAATTAATAATAATAATAATAATAATAATAATAATAATAATAATAATAATAATAATAATAATAATAATAATAATAATAATAATAATAATAATAATAATATAATAATAATTTTTTTTTAATAATTATAATTTTATAATAATAATAATAATTAATAATAATTAATTTAATAATAATTTTTCAGCAAAATTTAATTTCTCTAATTTATTTTTTATAGATTTTAATAATTATTTTATTTATATTATTATTATATTATTATTATTATTATTATTATTATTATTATTATTATTATTATTATTATTATTATTATTATTATTATATATTATTTTATTATTTTATATTATTAATACTATTGTAATAATTATTGTTATTCTTATTACTGTTATTATTATTTTATTGTTATTGTTATTAATTATTATTTTTAATACTATTACTATTGCAATTAATTATTATTATTATATTATATTATTATTTTTATTATATTATTATCATTATATATTAATTTATTATTATTATTATTTATCTTAAAAGAATATTTGCATAGAAATGTACTTCTTCACATATTGTCTATTATTCAATTTTCTGCTTAGTGTGAAAATTAATATGTATATCTATTAACTATTTTCTTTATAATAATAATAATAATAATAATAATAATAATAATAATAATAATAATAATAATAATAATAGTATTAAAGAAAATATCTTTAAAAATGAATTATTTTCACATGTGATAAAATATATTTCTATTTCAATTTCTATTTTATTTATTTATTTTTGGTTTAAATATTTAAAGTTGGTTTAAAATAGTTTTAGATAATTAAGATAAATAATGTAATGTTATAGTTTTATAAAATAACTTATTTATATACCTTATAACCTAAATAATTTATATATAAGAAAAAAATAAGAAATTTATGCTTTAACCTCATTTTTCTTCATGAAAATGAGGTTAAAGCATAATTTCTATATATATATATATATATATATATATATATATATATATATATATATATATATATATATATATATATATATATATATATATATATATATATATATATATAATTGTCAAAGGTCACCTTCAAATGATTACTTTATTCTTTCTTAATAGACAACCAACGATTTTTCTAGTTATGAAATTGACACAGAATTATACACTAAAAAGTTCTTTTTTTTTTTTTATATTTCTATAGAGTAAAGATTGATTTTAATTATTATCTTTTAGTAAACAAAATAGTGTGTAAGAAATTATACTCAAATTTCTCTTTATAAAGATTAAATTTCAAGACCTTAATAAAAAATTCAAATGAAATGACAATTCTTTATTAGGGTTTTCATTTATTCCTTTATTAACTAACAGATTTAGTTAAGTTTTAATAGATATTAAAAGCACATTTAATATTTATTTTGTATGTTCTAAAGCCAAGTATATTTCCTAATACAAAGAGTTTAGAATATTGAAAAGTTAGTTTACTTCTATCCGAGCACATCGCCGAACACAAATTTTTTCTGCGAAAAGGATAATTACTGACAAAACTATGCCAAATAAAAAAATTAATAGAGGGAAAACAATGTGAATCATTTCTATGGGGTGCCAGATTCGGACAATTGGTTTTGATGTTCTATTTTGCAGTAAATTCTTAGAGTGCCGATCCTTTTCCCGTTTATACATGCCACTTTCAGTAAACTTTTGAATGCTGAAATAATTTTTGTAAAATATATAAAATAATTTTTGAAAGATAAATATGAAACACAAATTTTAACTCACTTTAAAATTGAATAAATTTAAAAGATTTCAATAATGTCTTGAAATTTATTAATTCCTTCGTTCTAATACTAATTAAAGTTTATTTATAATATTAATTATTTAAGTAAACATATGAAACCTCTTTTCAATACTTCATAAGTACCGTAACATATTAAGGCAAAAATAATCACCTTATTTACGAAATAGTTAAAAAAGAAAGCAGAAAACTTACTAATAATCAAAGACGTTCTTAAAAGGAAAATCCTTTTGGGTACACCAAGCCAAATTGGACGTCGAAGTGAGAGGGAAAAACACAAGATCAATATCGGTTTCCAAATCAGGAGAATCAAGTTCCAAGATTGCTGCCACTCTTTCTCGTTCCATGAGAGAATAAAGTTCATGAAAACTGTCAGGAAATTTGGATTCTTCCGTGTACTTCATTTCATTCCAAATTTTTTTCATCACTGGCAAAGTAGTATTCTAGGTAATATATATATATATATTATATATATAATATATATATATATATATATATATATATATATATATATATTATATATATATATATATATATATATATATATATATATATATATATATATATATATATATATATATATATATATATATATATATATATATATATATATATATATATATATATATATATTATTACTCGTCAAAATTAACGCACCACTAGCCCATATAACGTTAAGAGGATAGAGAATGAGAACGGACCAGAAAGCTGAATAAGTTATTATGCAAATAACACATCGAGGAGACAATGTACAGTGGTTAGATTGTCCTAGGACACTAAAAATTCCCTGGAGGCCAGAGAATGGATCCTGTATGTGGCCGATGCATTTCCTCCAACGCGGGACGTTATCACGGTGAATTGTTCGTGTGTGGATGGCATTTTCTATTGGCACGAATGACGGCCTGGCACCGTCGCTGCATTCTGTCAATGAGGTGCCGAATTTCCTACACGAACATCTGATCCCATACCCGACGCAGCACTTACCGCTTGACCTGGAGGTTCATGGCGGTGGTTGCAGCTGTCGCAACTGCCATTTCAACTTGTCCCACACATGTTCAATTGGATTTAGGTCGGAACTGAATGCTGGCCAATCCAAATTCCTGTTTTGGATCGTCTTGTGGCATTCGGTGACACTTCTCTCCTTGTGTGGTCTTGCGTTGTCATGCATCAGGAAGAATCAATCACCGATGTAGAGTAAGGAAAATATGGCACGACATACGGATCAAAGATGTCTGTGATGTACTGTACGGAGAATAGGGGACAGCCATCTAGGACGTGCAACATTGTATGCCTCCCCAGACCATGAGAGATCCACCTCCAAATGGCAGTATCTCCAGAATATTACATTGCGCGTACCTCTTATTAGGTCGTTGATAGACTCTAGATTGCCGATCTAAGGTGTAGGGACTGACTCTGGTCTGATCTGTAAACAGCACATTCGTTCAATCGCCGATGGTCCAATGTAAGTTTTCCCAGGCAAATGCTAGTCTCGCCCGTGGATGCTCTCTGATGTATCGTGGTTCTATGTCCAGCCTCCGTAGCGGCAAATTAGGCTCCGCGAGGCGTCGACGTATTATCACTCATAAGGTTCCCATGTACCTCCTGCTTATGGATTTGAAGTTGCCTTGTTGTTAAATGGCGGTCTCTTGCGACCCGCATACGTATAAAACGGTCTTCAACTAAAGTCGTGGGGCGTGGCCAGCCTGGGCTCCGCCACCTTGCATAATCCTGGGTGTCGTAGTACCGCTGTACGACCAGTGCAATGGTTGTGCGCGTTTCACTAAACCGTCGACCGAGTTCACGGTACACGTACGCCTCGGCAATGAAGGTGATAATCTGTACGCACTCATCATTTCTTAATAGTCAAGTAATAATTTTTACGGTTTTTGCGACAAAATTCACACTTTAATTGACTGCGTAGTCAATATGTCCCCCCTTGAAGTATTACCATAATCGCTAAAGCAGGAGTTACGTAGTTTGTCATTTATCTTCATTGTAGCGATGACGGACCTAATAGACTCCCAGCATTATAACAGCGCTGTATGCTGTGTCCCTAATGCAATGTTATTTATTCTCAAAATACAGTTACACATCGTTACGGTCTTTTTCCTAACATTTTAACGTTATATGAGACAAAAGTGCGTTAATTTTGACGAGTAGTATACTGTATATAAATATAATAAACATATGTTTATGTAAGCTGAGTTACCTCAAAGTAGTATCTAAAAGCAGAATCCCGTAAAAGAACAATTTTGTAAATTCCTTTGTTGTTATAAAATCCTTCCAGATCTTTGAAGGGTAGCTTGAAACTATTCGTGGCCAGAGATGAGATTAAAAAGCTCGAATAATGAGCAAGTAAGAGGAAAAATGTCAAAGAAATTGTCAAAGTGAATATCTTTCCAGAAATGCTCTGAAATCTCCTTTCAAAACCTGTATATATATATATATATATATATATATATATATATATATATATATATATATATATATATATATATATATATATATATATATATATATATATATATATATATATATATATAATTCAGAAAGAAATGTGAGTTATACATTCTTTAACCCTGCTGTTATGCCTCTACCGTGACACAACTATAGTTACTCACGTGCTTAAAGGCTCTGGTTTGATCACTCATACGAATCCTAAATATGAACCACCAAAAAAAAAGTTCCTCTCCTCGAAAACACCAATGCCCGTGAGATGTGAATTTTTCATTAAAAAAATGGTTATAAAAAGAATATCTTACTTACCAAAATTACAGAAGCAAGATATCGCAGCAAGAAAAGCATCATTTAAGGAACAGAAAGATTCTCTCGGATTCAAGTCACAAATGATCTTAACACAGGCAATACATACTATAAAGGTCAATCCAATAATTAGCCAAACTATTGGAGTAAACTCAATTACGTAATGTGAGAGTGAAGTATTGATGGAGTTGTCCTTTTGGCTTCTTGGGTTGTGATAGAAGAGCATCCAACTGTTTAGGGGAAATTGGGCAAATTATTAAATAATAAATAAAATATTAGGTGAATTATGCTAGCTGAACGCAAACATCAATTAGTCTGAATTTTTTGTTAGAATTTGATTTTTAAATATGAGGAGCATTAAATGTTTTTAGAGGCTTTCATTATTTAACTTTTAATTTCTGTTTATTTTTATTTTTATTTTAGCTTATATATGTAAATATTTTTCAAAAAATATTGCGTTGCTATTTCTAAAACTCCAAAAATTGTAACCAAAAATGGGTGAAGTTTCACAGGGATTGTTGCTAGTGTACGGCTACTGTAAATGAGGAAAATCTATTTATTAAAGTTTAAGATTTAAAAAAAAAGCAAGTAAGAAGCATTTATTTTGAAACTTACTGAATTATATCTATCGGAGCCAGGTAATCGACGACAGCCTTTCTAGATAAAAGAATACTAAAATTGGCTAGAGAAACATTGTATCTTTTGTACTGAAGTTCTTTAACTGACCCTGTCCACGAATTTGTTGCATTATCAAAGGATCCGTAAACATCATCTTTGCTAACTGAGAGACTGGATCTAAAATAGGATATATTTAATTTGTTATTATATTATTTTACAAATGTAAGATTAAAAATTTAAACTTATATTCAAAGACTCTATTTTCAAGCTGAGGAATTTTATTTAATTTTTTTTTTTTTTAGATATTTAAATTACGTAATTGGGGTCTTATTTTAGGAAAGGGTCGAAATCCAGGAAGGGGAATTTATGGAGGGTCTACAGAACCATGGCAAAAATCGTGAAGATGTAATTGCAGTTCATCGTTACTGATCAAATGAGCTTGTAAGACTCATATTTTATTGTGGAATCGGACTTTTCATTTTAAATTTATTTATTAATTTATTTGTTTGTTTTATAAATTTCAAAACTTGCGAGCTTTTTCGTTTTTAAGAGAATATCTTCTTTAGAAAATTTCTCCCTAGGAATCAGAACGGAAACTTTGACCAGTTAAGCAGAACCGAAGTCAAGAAGTTACATAGTTATGTGTGAAGTCAGATTCGGAACAAAAAAAAAAAGTTTTGTACAACTTTATATATTTAAATTACGTAATTGGGGTCTTATTTTAGGAAAAGGGTCGAAGTCCAAGAAGAGAATTTATGAAAGGTCTACAGAACCATGGCAAAGGGTATGAAGATGTAATTGCAGCTTTGTATAATAGGGACAGAAGACTGAGCACAAGCTAAGGTCAAATAATTA
>SEYY01006126.1:240000-245000 GCA_009176605.1 Armadillidium nasatum | reverse complement strand
ATATATATATATATATATAAACCACTTGCCTATTTAAATTAATAAAATCGGAATCACTAAAACAGGAATGAAAATCAAAATTCTCTTTTTGCGATCCTCTTCTCTTAAATTTGAAACTTCATTACTCAGAATTTGTGATTTGTTTTGGTTATAATAATTTGGATATGACCAAATTGCAGAAAATATTCGAGACTCTTTTGCTACGAGATGGAAGAGTTGATTTGTAAATTTATTCCGTTGATCTTCATTGGAAGAAGTTCTTTGACCTTTAAAATTAAAAAGGAAGAATTATAATGTGATTAATATATTTATCTCAGGGCTTTCCAACCCCTTTTTTGCTTGTGCACCCCCCCGAGTCCAGAATTTACGTATGTGGACTCCCATTTATTCATATTTAATATTCCTAAATTAAATAAACATTTTTCCCTTGAGGCCCCCCTCAAAGCTTCTGTGATCCCCTGCGGGTCCATGTGGTCCCCTGGAGGTCCATGTGGTTCAATGGGGGTCTATGTGGTCCCCTGAGGGTCCATGTGGTCCCCTGGAGGTCCATGTGATCCAATGGGGGTCTATGTGATCCCCTGAGGGTCCATGTGGTCCCCTGGAGGTCCATATAGACCCCGGTTGAGAAAAGCTGATTTAACTAATAATAAGAGATATATAACCATAACAAATTTAAGGTTTATTTAATATTACATTTTTCGGTTCATTTCAATTAAAACAAAGTTATTTTGCTTGTAAAGTTGATATATACTTGTATCTAAGTATGAAAAGACAAGCAGCCTATATAAAACCTAAAATAAAAGTAAATTTAGTAGATATAACTAATTTTTATCTTTTAATATTAAATATAAGACTTCTATCCCCCCAAAATATCTATCTAAAATGTTTTCAAAAGAAAATAGTTATTAAAAAATTTATTTTCCATTTGCAGAGATAATTGAAAATTATCTTTGATGGCGAGAAGCCAATAATTAAAAATAAGAAATAAAAGCTACTTTAAAAAGAATGAAAAAGAATGATACATTAACATTTCTTGCTATAAGAAAGTTATATACCCTGTTATAAATTTTGCCATATATTCTTTAATATTATATCGCCTAGGATGTTTAAAAATTTTGCTTGGAAAAATTACCTTTGACAATAACTAAATTCTTGAAGTATTTTGCTTCCATGAATTCATTGAGAAAAAGATTAAAAATTCGGGCCTTATTTTGCTCCAGTTGGGAACATAGATTTAAACAAAGAGAACATAAAAATATAATAAATATGTTTAAAATATTCATAATTATGTTATGTTCATTCAAAGAACTTTTATCAACTGTCTTTAAATGACGTTCTGTTAACCTGTTTGTCTTTTTGATTACTTAAAATCAATATTTCATGTTTATTTCTTTCTTTATAATTACTCAATTATCTTTTTATTAAATATTTATAATTATTAATGAATTAATTGTCTTTTGTCCGTTCAATTTTGCTTGTTGTTGTTATTATTATTATTATTATTATTATTATTATTATTATTATTATTATTATTATTATTATTATTATTATTATTATTATTATTATTATTATTATTATTATTATTATTATTATTATTATTATTATTATTATTGTTGTTGTTGTTGTTGTTGTTTGTGTTGTTGTTGTTGTTGTTGTTGTTGTTGTTGTTGTTTTTCTTTTCCATTCCATTTAATTCCATTTAACATTTTAATTTTTCTTTATTAGATAAAACATGAAAAAATGAAAATAAAAACATTTTTACGAAATGAAAAGTAGATAATATCAAACTTCCTTTTTATATTCTAAATTACCTAAATTATGTTAACATTAAAAGAAAATAAATATTAATAAACTCGCATAAAGGAAAAAGTTAATTAAAACATAATATCACTTATGAAACAAAGTACAAAACTGAAGAATTATTATACTTAATTAAGCTGACTCAAACTAAGCGGTTTGTATTTAAATTATCTTTATAAAAGACTTGGATACAACTTTACTTTAAACTAAAGGAAGTTAAATGAATCAAAATTCAGTCCAGGTCGCTCTCGTTTGATTTCATGTATGAAACTGAATTCTAATATTACTTTAACTTAAATTATAATCCGAGAACTCTCTAATTTATGACATATTTTTAATTAACTCAAATTAAGATCAAATAACTCTCAAATTTATAGCATATATTTAATTAACTCAAATTGAGATCAGAGAACTCTCTAATTTATAACATATATTTAATTAACTCAAATTGAGATCAGATAACTCTCAAATTTACTGCATATATAAAATGAACTAAAATTTTGAGTTGACTCAAACTGAGTTCAGATAACTATCAAATTTAGTAACACGTATGAATCTAAACTCAAATTTTGCGTTAATTAAAGTTTTCTAATTAATCTGAGTTTGAGAATTACTTGAATTATCTAATATAACATTGGTTAATCATTTATTATGCAATTTAGTTTTTTTAAAACCACCATTTACAATTTTGTTACTAAATTGTATACTCCAATACTATAAGTTATGTTAATACGCATTGACTTAGATAACATTTATATTTCGGAGGTTGTACAGTACCTCTTATAGGTGGTTGTAGTACATGGTCACCATCCAAAGGTATCCAAGCAAGCATAGTTCTAATTTTCCTCTATATTTGTAAGAAGGTTTTTTGTGCTTTTAAAGAAAAGTTATACAATATATTTAGCACACTTGGTGGAGTATTCATTCCAGTATTTCTTAATTTGAAGAGGAATCGAAGATTCCAAATATCACTCATCCATCAACCTGACCAGATCAATCTGTTATTATTATTATTATTATTATTATTATTATTATTATTATTATTATTATTATTATTATTATTATTATTATTATTATTATTATTATTATTATTATTATTATTACTCTTAGTATTTACATTATAATAAAATTTAACTTTCAAAAGTTTTTTTTTTTAACTTGAGCATTTATTTAATTTTTTTTTTGTTTTGTTTTTGTTTTTGTTGTTCAGATATAAATTTCATATTTGAAAAAAATGTTTTTTTCCGAAAAGTATACTAGTTTTCCTTAAAATTTCACATAATTTTGAATTCAATCATTTCAATTTTTCCTATATGAAGGAGAGTGTCTTGTAGTGGGTATATTAATGACGTTATTCAGAAGGGAGATGACACTGCCGTTGGTGATATGGATACTGCTTACATTAGGTTACTAGTTCTTGATTTCCTAATCCAAATTGATGTTGATTAGTAGAAAATTTGATAATATATTAGAAAAGTTATATCACATGAAATGTAAAGAATCACTTTTAAATAAAACTTAAAATTCAATTTTAGCTATTCAAATTTCAATTACATTTCAGTTTTATGTTGGTCTACAATTTACAAGAAACCTGAAAAGAGTAGTTAATTTTTGGATCTATTTTGGGGAGATTTATTGGCCGTTTACTTCATTTGTTTCTTATGTTTTAAAAATAAAGTGATTTTAATACACGAGAAATAATCTTATAAGGGAGTGATAAATTTCTTCAAATGATATCATTTGTATGAAATGCAGATAATACATAAGGTTATTTTAATTTAATTTAATTATATTATATTCAATAAGAAAGCTGATTTCGAATGGGGGGAAAAATGCAACTAGAATTATTTACAAGTAATACATTTATAGATTTGAAGGAATTTTTCCAACCAATTTTTTGTTTCAATATTTATTATGTCTACTGATATCTCTTTCTCTCTCTCTCTCTCTCTCTCTCTCTCTCTCTCTCTCTCTCTCTCTCTCTCTCTCTCTCTCTCTCTCTCTCTCTCTCTCTCTCTCTCTCTCTCTCTCTCTCTCTCTCTCTCTCTCTCTCTCTCTCTCTCTCTCTCTCTCTCTCTCTCTCTCTCTCTCTCTCTCTCTCTCTCTCTCTCTCTCTCTCTCTTTTTATTGGCGTGGGAAATTAATTTAATTTTTTTTTTAATGTTATTTTAATAAGAAAACTGATTTCGAATGAAGAAAATAAGGCAAAATAAAAAATTATTTATTGAAAAATTTACTAATTTATTTAATTTATAAAATACACTAAAAATAAAAAAAAAAATAAAAATTAAAAAAAATCTAACACCAATTTTTTTTTGTTTAAAAATATAATTTAATTATTAGTGAAGTGTAAATATATATATATATATATATATATATATATATATATATATATATATATATATATATATATTATATATATATATATATATATATATATATATATATATATATATATATATATATATATATATATAATTTTTCTAGTTCTAATTCATCACACTTTTTTAAGTATTTTATTTGTTTTTTTAAATGTTGAATGTACTTTGCTTCTTCTCTTTTCCCTTCTAGTTTCTCCTGACTGCAACACCTTACTTTCTACTAAGACTGAACTCTTCGCTCTTACATTTACTAAATTTACTCTAATTTCTTTATGTCTAACGTTGCAATTCTTCTAAAGATGTGACTTCTGCTCTAGATGAGTTTAATGTTTAAAATGAATGGCTCTGAAGATATTCCTCTAGTTGTTCTCTAAACTTGAGCTTCAGAACTTTCAAAATACCTTCTTAAACTATTTCAACATGTTCAGTAAAGGAGGAACCCCTCCTAGCCCTTTAATTTTTATTGTCCTATCACTTTTACACCGTCCTATAGAATTGTTTTCTAAATCTATCCTAAAGAAGGAAGATTGGAAACATAAAATCTTTGAATATTATTTTAGATTGCCAGTAGGCTTTGTAATGTACACTTTACTGGCGATCTTTCCCTTATCACTCATATTTTTATCCTCTGATTTTCGTTCAGGTGAATATTTTGTATTAGGAGAGCTTATCATTACGAAAGCTTGCGATAATGTTTTGCAATAGTTGATTTATGTTTATCGCTCTTGCTATATTTATCCTTATTTCTTTTATATTTTATTTTATTTCCTTTCCAGACGTCCTATGTGTCTAAGCAACTACTAAAAGACAGCTACAGGA
>SEYY01006126.1:227500-232500 GCA_009176605.1 Armadillidium nasatum | reverse complement strand
AATACCCATACTTATCCGAATTATCAGAAATTGCCACAAAAAGAGGTAAATAAATAAATTAAAAAAAAATAAAAAATAAATAAATGTTTCTTAATTTTTGCAGCAATAAAATATATATATATATAATATATATATATATATATATATATATATATATATATATATATATATATATATATATATATATATATATATATATATATATATATATATATATATATATATATATATATATATATATATATATATATATATATATATATATATATATATATATATATATATATATATATATATATATATATATATATATATATATATATATATATATATATATATATATATTTAAATTTACTCTTTTGAGATTTCTAAATTTTCGGACAATTTCATAAAACAAAAGTATCTAATGTACGGCTGTATTTAAAATTTAATATGTATTTAATGACATTTCCATCACACACTAAAGACACGTTATTATTACTTACGTTAACTGTAATAATGCATTTTAGGTCTACTTCGGATAAATTTCTCCTCTCTCTCCAAACATTGAAGGATCTGATAGCCATTAAAAATTTGTCACGTGATTGCGATATCCATTGACTAGAGCCTGAAAATCTGTCACGTGATTGTGACTTCCATTGACTGGAATCTAAAGATCTGTCACGCGATTGGGATTTCCATTGACTGAAATTTGAAGATTTGTCACGTGATTGAGACTTCCATTGACTGGAATCTGAAAATCTGTCTTTTCTCGACTTATTCCAGCAAGAATTCCAAGTTGTTATCAAAGATCTGAAAAGATCTCCCTTAGAAATAGTTTGGTAGTAATCGTAAACTTCAACTTCACAGTCATTTTTGAAAAGCCCGAATGTTGCCTTTGCAAAATGAAATAATAATAATAATAATAATAATAATAATAATAATAATAATAATAATAATAATAATAATAATAATAATAATAATAATAATAATAATAATAATAATAATAATAATAATAATAATAATAATAATAATAATAATAATAATAAATAATAATAATAATAATAATAATAATAATAATAATAATAATAATAATAATAATAATAATAATAATAATAATAATAATAATAATAATAATAATAATAATAATAATAATAATAATAATAATAATAATAATAATAATAATAATAATAATTAATAATAAATAACAATGATAATTAATAATTATATTATAATAAAAATAATAATTATAATAATTATTATTATTATTATTATTATTATTATTATTATTATTATTATTATTATTATTATTATTATTATTATTATTATTTAAGATAAAATATATATATAATAAATAGTAATTATAAAGATAATAATAATAAAAATATTATTATCAATAATAATAATGATAATAATCATAATAACTATATTTTAATATATATATATATATATATATATATATATATATATATATATATATATATATATATTATATATATATATATATATATATATATATATATATATATATATATATATATATATATATATATATATATATATATATATATATATATATATATATATATATATATATATATATATATATATATATATATATATATTATATATATATATATATATATATATATATATATGTAAAGTATAAATCATTAATATAGGTAGATTAAAGAAGGTGATCTAAAATCGAAAATAAAAAAGAAATAAAATTACCCACCTGGTTATCTGCTCTTAGATCAAGTGAAGAAAAGAAATCTTCAGCAGAATCCTCTCCAACTAATATTAACCATTGGAATCGTTGATTATTAGGAGTAGCGAATATCTATATATATATATATATATATATATATATATATATATATATATATATATATATATATATATATATATATATATATATATATATATATATATATATATATATATATATATATATATATATATATATATATATATATATATATATATATATATATATATATATATATATATATATATATATATATATATATATATATATATATATATATATATATATATATATATATATATATATATATATATATATATATATATATATATAATATATATATATATATATATATATATATATATATATATATATATATATATAATATATATATATATATATATTATATATAATATATATATATATATATATATATATATATATATATATATATATAATATATATAATAATATATATATATATATATATATATATATATATATATATATTATATATATATATATATATATATATATATAATATATATTATATATATATATATAATTATATATATATATATATATATATATATATATATATATATATATATATATATATATATAATATATATATATATATATATATATATATATATATATATATATATATATATATATATATATATATATATATATATATATATATATATATATATATATATATATATATATATATATATATATATATATATATATATATATATATATATATATATATATATATATATATATATATATATATATATATATATATATATATATAGAGAGAGAGAGAGAGAGAGAGAGAGAGAGAGAGAGAGAGAGAGAGAGAGAGAGAGAGAGAGAGAGAGAGATTTTTATCACTTTTCCAACGATTTTGTCTTTACAACATAAGAAGAGTTCATTGTTAAAGTGAATTAAGTCCATGAGACTATATTCTGACTAAACAGATTTCAAAGTTCATTAATTTACATCGACCTTATAATTTTTTTGCTGCCACCTGGAGGATAAATACTGAACTATGGACTCGATTCACTATTTCACAGTAAATTTAATAATATTTTTACTCTGCCATGGAAGTGTTAGTTCAAAATGAACAAAATATGGACTTGATTCACTTTTGCTCTGGACCCTCCATTTAATAGTAAATCGTCTCTCATTTACCTGTTTTAAATATTGGGATTTCTCCTGACGAACGAGAGGAAGCAGAAGAAGTATCCCTTGACCCAAATTGGAAATTTCTCCGAAGATTTGGGATGTCATTGGGGAGAAGTTGTAACATTTCTTCTTCGGAATTATTCGGTGCTTTTTGAACCGAAGAAAATATATTTCTATTTTTAGATAATGAATAGAACAAATAGTTTTCGAACTGTCTCCATTTTTTATTTCTCGTTATAGATGATGTATCTGAAGATATAAATGAAGATTTGCTTTATTATAATTATTATAATTATTATTATTATTATTATTATTATTATTATTATTATTATTATTATTATTATTATTATTATTTATTATTATTTTTATTTTTATTATTATTATTAGTAGTAGTGGTAGTAATAGTAGTAGTAGAAGTATTAGTATTAGTAGTTGTTGTTATCATAGTAGTAGTGGTAGTATTAATAATAATAATAATAATAATAATAATAATAATAATAATAATAATAATAATAATAATAATAATAATAATCAAACAATAAATGACAATAGTTATTCTTGCTTCCAAAAAAGTTTTCGCTACTATAAAGATTCTATTTAAATACTTTCAATTCTTACACTAAAATTCTTGAATGATTGTTTCATTCAACAAATTATCCACATAACAATAGTCATTTCTAACCAATTCTATTTAAATTTTACTAAAAACGACACCCCAGGATACGTCCTAATTCTTCATACAGAATATTTTCACAAAGCACAAACGACAAATAAGCATTTATATAATTTATATTTGATTTCTCTACACTTATCGATGTATTGAAACTTACGAATCTACTCTTAAATAGTTATAAATAAGAAAGATTCGGCGTTGCAGTGTTCCTTTAAAATGTATTCAGTTTTATTTATCTCGTTATCAGGTTTTTAAAAAACGATGCGTTTAAATAGGAGACCCTGTCATCATCCGCCCTTCAATATCCTAAGAAATGCCCCAGTTATTGATTTTGGGTAATTCTCATTACTATTTACACAAATGATTTTACCTTTCGTTATAATTTCTTAGTTAATTTACAGTTGGCATGTGGCAACTGTCTAAAGCAAACAATATTGTATTATATTATATATTATATTATATAATATTATATTATATTATATTATTAGGTGTCAACTAAGATGAAAAACTCTGTTTCAAATAACTCAAAAATAACTCGTTGGTAAATTGTTATTCATTACAAGAGCAGAGTAGTAGTTAAGTTGTTGCTGTTGTTGTTGTTGTTGTTGTTGTTGTTATCGTAGTAGTAGTGGTAGTAGTACCAATAATAATAATAACAATAATAATCAACAAACTATAAATGAAAAGACTTATTCTTGCATAAAAAGAAGTTTTCTTTTCTATATATAAAAAAAAATCTGTTTAATTTCAATCCTTACAGTAAAATTCTTGAATGATTGGTTTACTCAATAAATCATCCAACATATAATAATAGTCATTTCTAACCAACTCAATTTGATATTCACTCAAAGTAGCACCACAGAATACGTCATGTTTCAAGGTAATAGTTTGAATCCTAATTCAATGGATACAATAATTTTTAAGTTTAAGAAAATCTCAAGGTTTCATACACTGGATTTGAGAAACATACTTTGGCATTCTTTGTTAAGCAAAATCTTTCATCCAAGGAGATGACAGTTATTTTATATAAGCTGATAGACAGTTCAAAAAAAATATTTTATTTTTATTAATAGTAATTTTTAATACTTTATTAAAATTTAGCATCATTGCAAACACACGCACACGCAATATATATATATATATATATATATATATATATATATATATATATATATATATATATATATATATATATATATATATATATATATATATATATATATATATATATATATTCAAAAATTACCTTCTCTGAAGATGATAATTTTCTTAAGATTTTTCCCTTCCAAAAAGTCAGTCACAAAAGAGACTGTGACGTCATCAGAACAAAGAAAGCTACTCGACGTTGAACAAAAATATAAAGATAAAATTCCCAAAAATA
>SEYY01006126.1:210000-220000 GCA_009176605.1 Armadillidium nasatum | reverse complement strand
TTTCTCTTTGACTTTTGGTTCCCTGCTGTAGAGCATTCTGTGAATATTTTGAAGCTGGACATTTCGAAGCCTTTGATTTCTAAATTTCCCTCTTTCGGTATTTATTCTTCCTTTTGTGGTTCTCCCTGATTTCCTTTCAAGTCGTTAAATACAAGCTATTGTACAGACGGCCATCGTTTACCCTTTAAATCTATTTAATAGTGGAGTTCCTCAAGGTTCTGTCCTATCCCAAACTCTTTTATTACTTTTTATTTAATGTTTTCCTATTATTTAATTATTTATTCACTTCTATGCCGAAGACTCAGTCTTTCATTTTAAAGTATTTTAGGAGGGTGACTTTTAAATGACTAACCTCTGATCATTCTCGAATTTTAAAGTGCAGAAAAATTTAGGTTTTGTTTTCAATATCTTTTTCGAAAACATACAACTCAAACTCCACCCAACTCAGACTCCACCTATGATCAATATTATTGGTGCTTCTTCTTCTAATGATTTTTCTTGCAAGAATCTCATTATTTGTTTAAACTAAACATGATTCCAAAAGATTAGGTGTTCTGAAGAGCTTTCCAAATATATTCGCACCATTCCTGCTACTTGATCATTGTAGGGTTAATTAGACCCTGTTCAGATTAAGCTCCTTGGAAAAATGTGGAATTTGGGATTTTATATCATATCAATTCTTTCGCTCTCCCTAACATCCCGTTCCACTTCTACACTCGAATTCTTACACCACTCTCTTTATGCTAACACTATTACAACTAGCCCAAGTCATATACCTACCCCATGGGGAAAGAATAGTGAGACACGTCTTCCACACATAGGTTACATAACAATAATAATAATAATAATAATAATAATAATAATAATAATAATAATAATAATAATAATAATAATTCACATATATTACCATTATTGGAGAAAATAGCGGTAATTTGTAGAATTATATCACTCATTGAATAACGAACTTCTCGCGGGTGTATTTGCGTTATTATTCTAGTGACAAAAATACAAACAAAGTAAGAGACTCCGATAGCGATCCACGTCGGGAGAGTAAATTCATAGAGGTAGTGGGAGCATGAAGATAACAAACTCCTTCTGCGTTTGCTATAAATCAACCATTGACTGAAAATTTTATAACTTAGATTATTATTATTATTATTATTATTATTATTATTATTATTATTATTATTATTATTATTATTATTATTATTATTATTATTATTATTATTATTATTATTATTATTATTATTATTATTATTATTATTATTATTATTATTATTATTATTATTATTATTATTATTATTATTATTATTATTATTATTATTATTATTATTATTATTATTATTATTATTATTTTATTATTATTAAATTATTATTAAATAAAATTATTATTATCATTATTATTACTATTTAATTGTTATTAGTATTATAACTATTAAACATTTTTTATTATTATTATAATTAAATTTTACAATTACATTATTATTATTATATTATTTATTATATTTTTATTAATATTATTGCTACCATTGTTATTATTCATTATTATTATTATTATTAATTATTATTACTATTATTATTATTATTATTATTATTATTATTATTATTATTATTATTATTATAAATATTGTAAAATACTGTTACTTAACAATTAAAATAAAAAATTTAGTATATTATCATTATTATTTTAAATTATCATTATTGTTATTATTATTATTATTATTATTATTATTATTATTATTATTATTATTATTATTATTATTATTATTATTGTAATCATTAAATATATGAAAGTTCTTACGGTTCGACACCAATTTGTGTGAGAAAATCAACAGCCCGAGCTCTCGTATATGTAATATCTATGTCAACCACTGCAAGATCGGCCATTTTAGTGAGTACATCATTGATATATCCATTCCAAGAATTTGTTGTTTCGTCAAAGGTACCGTATAAATCTTCTTTGGAATCAACAATTTTGTAGCTGTAAGAAATTAGTATAAATATTATATTAATATAAATCGTCTTTGGAGTCAACAATTTTGTAGCTGTTAATAAAAAGAATTTCTTAATATATAACGTCTTTAGAATCAACAATATTATAGCTGTTAATAAAAAGAATATAAATATTTTGTTTATGTAAATCGTCTTTGGAATCAACAATTTTGTAGCTGTAAAAAATTAATATAAATTAAATATTATATTAACATAAATCGTCTTTGGAACCAACAATTTTGCAGCTGCAACAAAAATAATTACAAATATTATATTTACATAAACAGAAAATTGAAATCAACAATTCTGAAGCAGTTAAAAAAGAATATAAATATACTTATATAAATCGTCATTAGAATCAACAATATTGTAGCTGTTAATAAAAAGAATATAAATATTTTGTTTATATAAATCGTCTTTGGAATCAACAATTTTGTAGCTGTAAAAAATGAATATAAATATTATATTTATATAAAAAAAAATTGAAAAAAAAAAAAAAAAAAAAAAAAAAATAAAAAATTAAAAAATTAAAAAAATATTATCTATTTAGAAATGAATATATAAATATTGTTAAGAATATTAAATTGAATGTAAATATGAATAGAATAAAGATATTTCAAAATTTTTGAAAATTATCAATTTAGAAAAATATTTAAATATGAATATGAATATTCAATTCAATGTAAATATAATACCAGTACCAAAAACAATATTAAACGAATATAAATAAAAAAAATATGATAATTGAATATTAAAGCGAATATTAAATTAAATGTAAATATCAGGTTTGAAGTGAATATAAAATGGAATCAGAAAATGATCAAATTTAAATAAAACTAAGAAAATCAATAAAAGAATATAAATAATAATATGAATATGATTACGAATATGAATTTGAATATGCACATAAAAACGTGAAGTAAAAAAAAAAAAAAAAAAAAAAAATAATATATAAATAATATATATAAAATATATATATATATATATATATATATATATATATATATATATATATATATATATATATATATATATATATATATATATATATATATATATATATATATATATATATATATATATATATATATATATATATATATATATATATATATATATATATATATATATATAATATATATATATATATATATATATATATATATATATATATATATATATATATATATATATATATATATATATATATATATATATATATATATATATATATATATATATATATATATATATATATATATATATATATATATATTATATATATATATATATATATAATATATATATATATATATATATATATATATATATATATATATATATATATGTGTGTGTGTGTGTGTGTGTGTGTATGTGTCTATGTGTGTATGAGCATTAACACAAAATGTATTAAAAATTTACAATAAAAACATGCATAAAAAATTAAAAATACAATTAGCAAACAATGCATGTATAAGCAAATCAAATTATTGATTCAAAATAATAAGAATAATAATATAATAAAAGAAAAATAATAATAATAATAATAATAATAATAATAATAATAATAATAATAATAATAATAATAATAATAATAATAATAATAATAATAATAATAATAATAATAATGAATAATGATAATAATTATAAGAAGAAGAAAAAAGAAGAAGAAGAAGAAGAAGAAGAAGAAGAAGAAGAAGAAGAAGAAGAAGAAGAAGAAGATTAAAAATAAAAAGATGAAGAAAAAGAATAATAATAATAATAATAATAATAATAATAATAATAATAATAATAATAATAATAATAATAATAATAATAATAATAATAATAATAATAATAATAATAATAATAATAATAATAATAATAATAATAATAATAATAATAATAATAATAATAATAATAATAATAATACCTGAATCTCAAATTCTTCTGAAGGTATTTTAAAATTTCAACCATCGGACCTTCAGCTTTTTTTGTGCCATTTGGTATTATTTGTAACTCGACAAAGAATTTACTCTTTGAATATAAAATAAATAAATAAATAAATAAATAAATCAATAAATAAATAAAAAATAAAGAAAGGAAGAAAGTAATAATGATTTTATTCTTATTTATTTATTTATTTATTTATTTATTCATTTATTCTATTTTGTTATCAAAATTTTCTAATTTGTTCAATAAATATAAATTATACTCGGAAGGATCTTACGTCTGCTGGTAAGACGACATTCACTGAAAATTCTGAAAGATTTTTCCTCTCTCTCCAAATATTGAATGATTTAACATTCATTTTGAATTGACTTTCTGAGAAGAATGAAACTCCGTCTTTAGATAATGAATAACTTTGACTTCTATTTTGGTTTAAGGACCACTCTCCTATTAAGGTCTTGTGAATATCTCCATCAGAAGACGTTTTATAGCAATCGTACACCCTTATTGAAGTGGCATCAGTAAATGTGAAGAAGGTTGCCTTAATAAGTAAAGAAATAAGAAATTTTCAAATACAGTATTAAAATAACGTGCGTCGTTTATTTATTATTATTATTATTTATTATTATTATTATTATTATTATTATTATTATTAGTAGTAGTAGTAGTAGTAGTAGTAGTAGTAGTAGTAGCAAAATGACGTAAATCTTTTATTTTTGAGATTATTCTAGCCTAATGGAAATAATAAAGTTGAATATTTGCTTTCAAAACTTGAGACAATTATTTAATTTCGAGCAATTTTAATTTTCTTTTGAAAACTTTAATTTACATAGACTATGTGGATCATACGCAACACTAACCTAAAAAGCTTAATTGATTTTTTTTTATTTTATTTTTATTTTTTTTTTATTTTTTTTTATCATACAGCAAACATGATTCAAACTCATGTCTGCAAAATGCAAAAAAGACTGCGAAAAAGTTATTTATCGTATTTTTTTTAAAACTTTGCGATTTCATTTTAAAACTTATTTAAAATATAAATATTAAATTTTTTTTTTGTTAAAAATTGATACTTTTGTTATTGAAATACGAAAAATTATGTCAATTTAGGACTACGTCTTCTTTGACGTCAAAATAAATCCCATAAGATTATAAAAGTACATTTACAACCAATTGAAAAATTAGAATTATGATTTACATGATCAATGTTACTGTTTTAATGTAAAAAAATGATAACAGTGTTAATAATCCTTCAAACTTCCAAATGCAACCAATGAGATTTAACAAAGACCAACAATGATTAAATATGGACATACACGATCAGCAAAAATAAAATGTTTTTCAAACATCCATCATACAACCATTGAGCTCCAACAAGGACCATCAAAGAACTAAGCAAGAACAAACATGATCAGCAAACTAAAATGTTTTACAATGAGGTCGTAACACTGCAAAAACTGTCCTAACGAATCGTTGGGACAAGTGGCAAAAATGTCACAACAATTTTTTTCAGTTATTTTCTTATTAGAAAATAAATCGATGAAGTGATTTTATTATGCTTAACATGTCTTTTCTCTAATGAAAAATTTAATGCAACATTTTTGCCAATTGTCCCAACGATTCGTTAGGACAATTTTTGCAGTGATACTTACTAGATTATCTGCTCTTAAGTGAAGAGATTTCAGCATTGACTCTTCTGTATCAACTTCAGTCATTATTAACCAAAATAATCTTTGTGTGACGATGTTTCAAATATCTTATATATATATATATATATATATATATATATATATATATATATATATATATATATATATATATATATATATATATATATATATATATATATATATATATATATATATATATATATATATATATATATATATAATATATATATATATATATATATATATATATATATATATATATATATATATATATATATATATATATATATATATATATATATATATGGATTTATATACTGAGCTAATTAATCTATGGTTTCTACTTTCAATTAAAAATATCGATAATTCTTAGTAAATAAATATTTTAATTTGGGTGAATAAAAATTTAGATAAAGGAAAAGTATTTTATATATATATACTCGATATATATATATATATATATATATATATTATATATATATATATATATATATATATAATATATATTATATATAATATATATATATAATTATATATTATTATTCCTTGATGAAAAAGAAAGGAAAAAAAATTTTTTTTTTTTTTTTTTTTTTTTTTTTTTTTTTTTTTTTTTTTTTTTTTTATTTTTATTTTTATTTTTTATTTTTAAATGCTTTTCAATTTTTTTATGATAAAATTATTTGATTTTAATTCAATTTAAATAATTTTTATTACTGATTTTTTTATTAATTTAGCTAATGTATCAATAAGAAAATATATTTGTCTGGCTGTTAAGTTAAATAAATAAACAGATAAATAAATAAATAAATAAATAAATAAATAAATAGTATAAATAGTTAAATAAATAAATAAATTCTCAATTATGCTGATAACTTGAAAGTTATCCAATGTGTCATGATGGTAAAATATCTATCCTTCTTTTTACCATTCTAAAAAATATAATTTTTTGAATAAAAATAATTCATCACTTTTAGTTACTTTTAAGAAAATGTACTAATTGAGATATTTTTTAAAGCACCATTTTTTCCCTTAAAATTTTCCTGCTATATTATTCTAATTTTTATATTATTATAATTTACATACGTCGTTGAGGTTTATCAAATGTTGCTGATGAAGAAGAGGCATTAAAACTACATTCTGGTCGAGAAATTTTTCTAGGGAAAAGACTTCATTATATGATTGGTTAATTAGCTTGGAAGTATTTTTCAGCTTTAAAATACCCGTGGGCATCTTGGTATGTTTTAAAAGAAGAAATATCAATTGTGTTATAAATAGGTTCCAATGTTTTTTTGTTTCTATTCTTGAAGTATCTGTCAAAAAAAAGAGCTTAATAAATAAAATAAAATAAAGTAAAACAAAGTAAAATAAAATAAATAAATAAATAACAAAGTGAGATGAATAATAGGAAAGGTAAAAAGTCTCATATATTCATGAGCAATTTATTTTAGGAATCTGACTTTTACTCAATTAGGAAACGATTCATATGGTTAGGCCTAGGTTAGATTACAACAGGTTAGGTCAGGCCTGAAATTTTAGTTTTCAAAAAGTTCTTTTTTTATGAAATCTCTTTCTTAAAATAATATATAATCGAATAAGATGAATAATTTGCGTATCGGCAATTTATAACCTAAAATAAAGCTAGAAAAATAGCAACGAAGTTCTGAAACACATAGAAAAAATTTAAATTGTCTAACAAACTATATATTTATGTTATTAGCATCATGAGAAAATAACAAAGTATTCAACATATTAAACTTACATTACCTGGAATTGCTAAAGTTGATTTTTTTTTTTTTAATTTTTTTTTTTTTTTGAATTCAATTAATTTTTTATTATAATAATATAATCATAATATAATAATAATAATATAATATATAATATAATAATAATAATAATAATAATAATAATAATAATATAATAATAATAATAATAATAATAATAATAATAATAAATATAATAATTAAATTAATAATAATAATAATTAATAATAATAATAATAATAATAATAAATAATAAATGAATAATAATAATAATAATAATAATAACAATAATAATAATAAATAAATAATAAAATAATAATAAAAAAAAAAATAAAAATAATAATAATAATAATAATAAAATAAAAAATAAATAAAAATAATAATTATAATAATAAATAATAATAAAATAATAATAATAATAATAATAAATAATAATAAATAATAATAATAATAATAATATTATTAACAATAATCCCTTCTAACAATTATTAACTTTATTTTTAAAAGGATTGTAATTTTAAATACCTTTGAAAATGGCGATTTTCTTAATATTTCTCGCTTCCATATAACCCTTAATAAAACAAGTGAAAATTTGAGCTTGCCTGTCAAAGGCTTCTAAATTTTCGTAACAAGTAAACAAAATAATAATAAAACACAAAAAACAACAAAAATGAAAACTCATGTCTGGTTTTTATAAAGGAAAATCAGCAACTCTGTAACAACAATGTTGGTTTCTTTAATGATTTTTTTTTTTAATTATAATTTAATTATAATTAAATTTTTTTAAATGCCTTTTATGATTATTTGCTTGTTTAGTACCACGTGATTAATTTTTTATTATATTTATTCATTTGCAACGGTATGAAGGTTGCTTAAATAAATAATTAAAGTTATATTGATTTTTTAATAGTAAATTTGTATTATTCTATCAATATAGTTATTGATATTTATATATTCATATATATATATATATATATATATATATATATATATATATAAATATATATATATATATATATATATATATATATATATATATATATATAATATATTAATAATATAGCATATTATAAATTGAAATAATATTTTAAAAATAATATAAAATATAAAATAATAAAAAAGTAATATTTAAAATAATAAATAATAATAATAATAATAATAATAATAAAATAAAATAATAATAATAATAAATAAAATAATAATAATAATAATAATAATAATAATAATAATAAATAATAATAATAATAATAATAATAAAATAATAATAATAAAATAATAATAATAATAATAATAATATAATAATAATAATAATAATAATAATAATAATATATAATAATAATAATAATAATAAATAATAAATAATAAAATAATAATAATAACAATAATAATAGTAATAATAATAGTAATAATAATAAACAATAAAATAATTAAAAAATAAAAATATAAAAAAAAAAAAAAAAAAAAAAAAAAAAAAAAAAAAAAAAAAAAAAAAAAAAAAAAAAAAAAAATTATATATATATTATATATATATATATATATATATATATATATATATATATATATATATATATATATATATATATATATATATATATATATATATATATATATATATATATATATATATATATATATATATATATATATAATTCTATGCACAGGATAAAAAAATTAGTTATTTTTTTCCCGTCAAGCGACACCTAATATTTTGTAGCACTTTCACTAACACAAATGACAAATGTTTGGATGTGAGACACCGATTTTCTTCCACTCCTCAAAAAAGTAAATGCTCTATTCAGACAGGAAAAATGCGTGCAATGATGGATTCAGATCAGTGAACTTTGCAGGACAGTCTAGATGTGTTATTTCTTCCTAGTGTTCTTCATTCCACGCGAACACATTTTTAGCCATGTAGATGAACCAGTTGTCAACCGGGAATACAGGGGTGTTAAGGAGTGAGGGACCTGAGGAGTGTTAAGCTCTCCCGTCAGATAGTTAAGTAAAGTAAAACGTATTTGTCTAGTAGCTCATTGTACAGTAGTCATGGTGGGTCATCCTTGCAGACATCTCTACAAGGAATCCCATGTTTGCGTGATTACAAGACCCTTACCAAAATATCACAAACCCTCCCGAAGAGTGAACCATACCTAAAAATTTGTCCTCCATGAAGGCTTCGAATGGTCGACGTTGGACACGACGCATACAGGTAGAAACGCCCTCTGTTCGGCCATAGTTTAACACTTCATTTATTAACCGTCCAATTTTCGTATTTCCTTGACCTTTGGAACTGCAACCGTGAGGCAGGGATGACCTAAGATCTCATGCGTGATACTTGCCTCCATAACTTCACCCTATGTAGTTCCCTGAGTAGTGTTATTTCAGATATAGGATGCGATGGCCCGCATTAGCATGTAGGAACATTACCTGGCTATATTCGTAGCTGTTAAATGAATAATAATTGTGGTTGCAGAATAAAAAAATTTTTTTTTTAAAAGCTGGAGAAAAATGAAAACACAAATCATTCAACGTTTATTAAATCATAATAGAATCTCACCTTTTAAATAATAATAATAATGATAATAATAATAATAATAATAATAATAATAATAATAATAATAATAATAATAATAATAATAATAATAATAATAA
>SEYY01006126.1:187500-197500 GCA_009176605.1 Armadillidium nasatum | reverse complement strand
ATATATATATATATATATATATATATATATATATATATATATATATATATATATATATATATATATATATATATATATATATATATATATATATATATATATATATATATATATATATATATATATATATATATATATATATATATATATATATATATATATATAATATATATATATATATATATATATATATATATATATATATATATATATATATATATATATATATATATATATATATATATATATATATATTGCTCAGGGACGTTAAGATATCTTTATCTCTATTGCAAGTATGATTAGAGATAAAATAATTCCCAAAAGAAGAATAAAGAGAGGTAGAGAGATACACTTTATTTTAACTGGATACCAAATTTCATCATTTGTGTGATTTTTCTTGTTTTTTCGCAGTTTTCGAAAATATTCCTTCTTAACCCTTTTGTAGATTCCGCCCTCTGTCAATTTTAGAATGCTGATGAATAAAAATAAAATAAATTAATACGGGTTAGGAAAATTAATTAATAAGATTAGAGCAATTTCAGTTATTTTTTATTTATTTATTTATTTATTTATTATTTTTTTTGCTTTTTACTTAAATAATCAATATCAAGAATTGCATTATACAGTTCCTAGCTCACGACTGTACACTGCGGAAATTTTTTAAGTTATATTAATTTAAAATTAGTTTAAAATATAATATATATATATATATATATATATATATATATATATATATATATATATATATATATATATATATATATATATATATATATATATATATATATATATATATAATATATATATATATTCATTTGTGTAATCTATACAAGTTACGTTATCTCCCCTTTCAGAAAATTTAACCACTACCACAACACTTAAATCGTTATCAATATCTCTATTCAAAATCTGGTGGAAATTGCTGTAAGAGAAGAAAAAAGTGTTCAATTTCAATGATCTGTAGTAAGATATTAATACATTATTTCCTAATGTTTTTTGGTTTATCGTTGCTGTTTTTTTTTGTTTTTTTTATCTTTTATTTTATTTTGGAATCAATATTATCAACTTTATAATATATGAAAATATTTCTTTTATTTATTTATTAATTTTTTTTTTTTAGTTTTTAGTTTTTTTTCTGTTATTATATAAATTATATAAGGCTCACTTTATTTCGTTTGTATGTGAGGCAAATATTTTATTTTTATTTTAAAAGTTCGCGTCTCACGGGCATTGTCCTTTTCAAGTAAGGAAACTCTCTATAGTTATGACACAGTAGCATAAGTTACCGTATAAATCTGTGTTATTCCTCTAACTTTCAAATTTAAACCTATTTAATTTTAAAATAAAAATACTGAAATAAATTGAACCATTTTACATAACAATAGAAGCTATTGCTACTTCCTAAAGACGAGAAATCTGTCTGAAGTGCTATTTTTTTCACTTTACTCCAACTATGCAAGAACTCTATAAACACTTGCATATTGAATTACTATTTATAAACTAAACTATATTTTTTACTCTTTAGATTTTTTTCTCTTGCGAGGTGATACTAGTAATGTCTTTTATTAATATTTACTAGACTGCTACCTCCCACTGTAATGTTCCATTATTTCACACTTACATCTCGATGGACACTGTGTTTCACATGAATTTTGGGTAGATATAAAAGCCAAGTAGATATTGCGTAGATATTGTCAAAAGCCAAGTAGTGTTTCCCTCTTCCCATTAACTCTTTAAGTGTTATTCTTTGCCCTTACGTTTGACCTTCTGAATTTATTTAATCTTTCTCAGCTTTATTTTAAATTTTTCTCACCTTTAATGGAATATTTATTTTGCATTTCTCCTTTTTCATTTATATTCTCTACTTTAAAAAAAGGATTTACTTTTAAAAGGTGGTTGTAATTAAAAAAAATATTTGGATGATATCATTTCCCTGTATTCTGAGCTAAACCACTTTTCCCTTCACTTTAAAATATTGGATATGGTTGTTTAATTTAACTTAATTGTAATATAAATAATATATATATATATATATATATATATATATATATATATATATATATATATATATATAATATATATATATATATATATATATATATATATATATATATATATATATATATATATATATATATATATATATATATATATATATATATATATATATATATATATATATATATATATATATATATATATATATATATATATATATATATATATATATATATATATATATTATATATATATATATATATATATATATATATATATATATATATATATATATATATATATTATATATATATATATATATATATATATATATATATATATATATATATATATATAAATCAACTCACTAATGATTAAATATTTTTTTGAATGCAAAATTCAAAGGAATACCCCAAGCCAAATTTGAATTTGACCTCAATTTAAAAGTCACAATATCGTCTAGGCCTTCTTCAATGATTGAACCAGTCTCGGAAATAGAAGCAATCTTCTTATTGAGGACGAGAGAGAGAACTTCTCTTCCGCTCGTTGCAAATTTATCTTCGCTTGTGTATTTCATCTCTTTCCAAATCTTTTGCATAGGATGGGTAATTGAGTTCTGTATATATATATATATATATATATATATATATATATATATATATATATATATATATATATATATATATATTATATATATATATATATATATATATATATATATATATATATATATATATATATATATATATATATATATATATATATATATATATATATATATATATATATATATATATATATATATATATATATATATATATATATATATATATATATATATATATATATATATATATATATATATATATATATATATATATATATATATATATATATATATATATATATATATATATATATATATATATATATATATATATATATATATATATATATATATATATATATATATATATATATATATATATATATATATATATATATATATATATATATATATATATATATATATATATATATATATATATATATATATATATATATATATATATATATATATATATATATATATATATATATATATATAGTTAAAAAGTTCTCGAGCAATTTTCAAAATAAGGGTGTAAAATTATGATTTAAAAATTAATGTCAGATCTCACCTAAAGCAAATTAATAAAGATAAACACAGACGTATGATATGAAGTGAGATAGATAAAGTTCAGGGGGAACTATGAAACATGAAAGAGAATTCCAAAGAACAGAGGTGGCTGGATAGAATGATGCAACACAATGAAGGAGCCTTTTTATTGTTGTTAATGTCTACACTAAACTCAGGTGAAGACAATGCCCTTCTTGTGCAGCAAAAGCATCGATGAATAATGATATGCGAATGGTCATTTTACTTGAGCACTTGTTGCTATAGTACCTATAAAAGAGAAGCAAAATTGTATGGTTTAGCAACAAAGATAAAGGGTTAAGGGAATTGGAAAGTACAAAACAAATAATAAGTATTTTGACCTTGACGCTATTTAAAAGGCAAGTGAAACCAGTATCCCACCAGGTATGAGAGCAATACTCCATACAAGAGTAGATGAAACCCTTGTATAGTTGAAATGACTGAAAAGAGAAAAAAAAATCTGACTAAGAAGAGTTCCAAACTTCTGTGACAGCCCTAACAAACGTTGTGGTATGAGGTTTCCAAGATATTAATTCCTTCATGTTAAAAAGATATTTATATTGTTTACTAAAAGAGATGAGAGAACCCTTGAAAGAAGTGGAAAAGTTATAGGAGGTATTTTGTGTTTGAGAAGATTTGTAGGAGCTTAGTTTTTGAAGGGTTAAATTTCATAAGGTTGATGTTCCTAACGGCAGAAAACCATAAATCAATGAAATAGGAAAGTATATCATCAGATGACCATAAGGGTCAAAAACCATGCTGATGATTGGAAAGAAAAGAAGATTATCCACAAAAAAATATCCTCAAAGATCTTTAGAATACATGTGAAAGCTAAAGGGTGATAGAGGTTCAGATCGATTCCCAATTTTGGCAGAGGTTGGACATAATCAATCTTCCAACAATGAGGGAAGTGCTAGTACTGAGGCATATATATATATATATATATATATATATATATATATATATAATATATATATATATATATATATATATATATATATATATATATATATATATATATATATATATAATAATAATAATAATAATAATAATAATAATAATAGTATGGCTGGTTTGTATGGGCGTGGAGTTTCTTTAACAAATGTCTGTGAATCATGACATTATTATTGAACAGTGACTGGCATCAGTTCATAAACACGCCACCTCAAAACTCGAAGAGCAAGACTTCCGGGACACTTTTCTTCCAAAGTTCACATATTTCAGAACACCATGCATCAAGTACAAATAAAGGCACAGGATATCTGAAATAAAGTAGAATTTCTAGACAGGATGAGTCTGTTTGAGACAAAGCATTAAATTAGAGACAAAAGATTGTTGTTAGACTTACCAGTCGAAGCGAACATGGTGTATTAAAAATGACTAGGAAGAAGCATGGGTCAAGAACTAGCAAGAATTGGTTAAGACTATCAAGAATATGTGTAGGTTCTATAATCATTTTACCCATATTATCAAAAAAAATTTCATTATTCTAGTGAGATACTCAAAAAAGATTTTTAAAAAAAATATGTTTGAGAAACACAAGATTATTGTAGTATTAAGAAGTTAGATTTTAAGCCATAGGACTTTAAAGTTAGCAGATTCAAGATTTTCGAGATGTGCTACAAGTATGTTAATGTTAATAGATACACATACTCCACCTTTCAGACGAAAATTTTGGAATAATTTGTTGCTATGCATGTTAAGAGCGTCAGAGGGTGATTCCTTTGAAGTCTGGATCTCAGAGAGGAAAAAGACTACGAAGAGAATTAGAGGGGGGGGGGGTTACTTTACAGATTTGAAAACTGTGCATGATTCACAGACATTTGTTAATGAAATCCCACGCCCATACAAACTAGTATTATTATTATTATTATATATATATATATATATATATATATATATATTATATATATATATATATATATATATATATTATTATATATAATATATATATATATATATATATATATATATATATATATATATATATAATATATATATATATATATATATATATATATATATATATATATATATATATATATATATATATATATATATATATATATATATATATATATATATATATATATATATATATATATATATATATATATATATATATATATATATATATATATATATATATATATATATATATATATATATATATATATATATATATATATATATATATATATATATATATATATATATATATATATATATATATATATATATATATATATATATATATTCTAAATTAAATTTCACACGTTATTCAAGCTTCTCGCAGTTTTATATACGAATATTTCTCTCCTATCATGATAAATATTTACTCTGAGTCTTAACAATTAATTTAACAATTTTCCTTACCTTAAAGAAATAATGAACTGGATAATTTTTAATAAAAGCAATTTTATATTCATTTCTATGAGCGTAGAGGCCTTCCAAATCTCTGAAAGGAAGCTTTTGGTTATCTGTTGCTAGAGATGAAACAAGGAAGCTTGAATAATGTGCGAGGATGAGGAAAAATGACATTGAGACAGTTATTGTGAAAATTCTTCCAGTAGTACTTATAAAAGTTCTTTCAGGACATATATATACTATATATATATATATATATATATATATATATATATATATATATATATATATATATATATATATATATATATATATATATATATATATATATATATATATATATATATATATATATATATATATATATATATATATATATATATATATATATATATATATATATATATATATATATATATATATATATATATATATATATATATATATATATATATATATATATATATATATATATATATATATATATATATATATATATATATATATATATATATATATATATATATATATATATATATATATATATATATATATATATATATATATATATATATATATATATATATATATATATATATATATATATATAATATATATATATATATAATATATATATATATATATATATATATATTATATATATATATATATATATATATATATATATATATATATATATATATATATATATATATATATATATATATATATATATATATATATATATATATATATATATATATATATATATATATATATATATATATATATATATATATATATATATATATATATATATATATATATATATATATATATATATATATATATATATATATATATATATATATATATATATATATATATATATATATATATATATATATATATATATATATATATATATATATATATATATATATATATATATATATATATATATATATATATATATATATATATATAATATATATATATATATATATATATATATATATATATATATATATATATATATATATATATATATATATATATATATATATATATATATATATATATATATATATATATATATATATATATATATATATATATATATATATATATATATATATATATATATATATATATATATATATATATATATATATATATATATATATATATATATATATATATATATATATATATATATATATATATATATATATATATATATATATATATATATATATATATATATATATTAAGTATTATGGTTGGATTGTTCATTTAAAAGAAGATTTGTAATTCAATATTATTAGTTGGAGAAACAAAATGTAAAAACAAGAACAATTTTTGCTCAAACTCGCTAAAATAAAGTTTAATTCTAAATAATCGAATTATTTCTAATTCATAACTCAATACTGAGCTTACTGAACAGTTCCGGTAAATCTTTGATTTTTTTGTACTGTTTAGAATAATATTTCATTTTATTATTAATGAAGGAGAAATTTATTATGACTTTTTAAGAAAAGATCTCACACACACAAACACATACACAGACACACACACATATTTGATCGTATCTACTAGTGATAGAGCAACTATTTTCTTATTTAAAAAGTTAGGCCTGATTAAATAAAAAAAATAAAAAATTTTTGACTCCATATATTGACCAAGTTTTAAGAGTTATGGAATTTTTTTGTTTAATAAAATAATATCTTCATTCAAATGTTATGGTTTCTTAGCTAAGTATATTTGGGTTCCGAGACAAGACTTGAGTTTTTTGAGCAGTTAAATGACGGTTGTAGGCTTGCTATGCCTATCACAACCCCTTCGACTGTAATGCTCAGTATTATATATTAACCATGTCCATCATTATGCATATTCATCTTCACATATACATACATAAACACAATGTTAATTATTATGAACATGCATATTTAATACTTACATGTATTACAGAAGCAAGAAGTTACAAATAAGAAAATGTCACTCAATGTACAAGAGATTTCTAAAGGATGCCTGTAAGTTATTATTTTTAAAGACACAAAAAAAATGACAAAAGTCGCCCCTATAAAAATCCAAACTGTTATAGTAAATTCTATCATGTAATGGGACAAAGTTGATTCCAGAGTAGTGTCAATTTGTCTTTTCGGGTTACTATAATAGAGAATCCAGCTGTAAAAAGAAAAAAAAAAAAAAAAAAAAAAAATTAGAATTTTTGTCAGATTTCTTCAAAGAAATGTATGAAAAATAAAGTTCCGCTAAAGCGATAATATCTCATTCATTCATTCATGCAAAACCTTAATTCTGTATCAAAAATCTAAATATACATTCACGAATGTATGAAGGTTTTCATTTACCACATCAAAAGTAAAATATATCACAAAATTAAAACATATTTTCCTCAATTTAAAAAAAAAAGAAAAGAAAATTTTTTACTTATGTAATTGAAAAGGAGTAAGGTTGTCAACAATCCTCCGTCTTGATCTTAAGATGTTTAATCCTGAGAGGGAAAAATTGAATTTGTTTTTATATAGATCATAAGTGATTCCTGTCCAGGATTTCTTTAATTCGTCATAATGTCCATAATCATCGTCTTCTCGTATCGTCACAATGTATCTAAAAAGGACAAAAGGACAAAAGGACATATATATATATATATATATATATATATATATATATATATATATATATATATATATATATATATATATATATATATATATATATACATATATATATTTACGGTGATTCACATAGATATTTGCAAATTTCGACAGATGGTCGATGGTCGATGGTCTTACTCCATGGCCACCCAGGTTCCCAGACCTCTATTCTTGTGACTTTTATTTATGTTGTTATCTAAAGCAATGGTGTATAGGGAAGAAATCACCAACAGGTAACATTTACTGCAGAAAGTCGAGGGAGGCGCGACACGTATTAGGAACAGTATGAATCCCCGGTAGTTGTAGGTCAGTATGGTCCGCCGGTGCGAATTATGTATCCAGGTCTGGGGGTTACATTTTGAATAACTGCTGTAATGACATTGCCCTATGTTACTTGCTATGCTGTAAACTATGATATAAGATGTTTGCTTCATTCCCACATTATCCCTTCGATATCACTCTAGCGAGCGGCTTAAAGCCCTATATGTATTCAGTGGAATTTCATGGTTATAGTGTCACCTTCAATCTGTCAAAGTTTGAAAACATCGGTGTGAATCACCCTGCATATAATAAATAATTGAATAATATACCTGAACTGCAGATGTTCTTGAAGGAACTGCCAAATTTTGCCTAAAGGACCATTGACAATAGTTTCACCCTCAGAAGATACATCCTTGAAAATTTCGATCTTGTCCTGAGAAGATTTTAAAGTTTATGACAAATATTTTCAATTAAACTAAGAAAATTGAAAAAGATTTTTGAGGAATGAAAATTTCTTAATTTTGAAAAGGTTTCCCCCAATATTTGAATAATTATATACATGAATTTATAATTTCATCATTAGATAAAATGATATATTTCAATTTTTCACATTTGGAATTCCATTTAATTCAAATTTTTTACCGTCAATTTTCTTCTTTTTGTGTGTATGTGCGTGTGTGTGTGAGTGTGTGTGTGAGTGTGAGTGTGTGTGTGTATTTTAGTCTTAACAACAACATGTTATTTACCTCAATGAGAATGCAATTTAAAAACAATTCGGATAAATTTTTCCTTTCTCTCCAGGGATTAAAATCTCTTAACTCTTGTTGGAAATTTTCCTTATAATTTCTTGAAGGTGAAGACAGGAGACCATTGTATGTTGTCGATTTGCTCCGGTGGGTTGTCAGTGGTCTCCAGACGGTTACCAACGTTTCGTGCAAAATACCGCTGGGAACAGTTTGGTAATAATCGATGATATGGAAAGATTTTTCGAAATATTTGGCGAAAAATATCTGAAAATATAAGAAAAAACAATCTAATTAAATGTCTTTATTTTACATTCTTTACAAAGATTTTTGACTATTTAATTTAAACTATATAATTAATTACTTTTTTTATTTTATAAGAGTTCTTATCTCACGGGCGCTGCCCCTTTTCAAGTAGGGGAGTTTTCTAGGAAATGTTCTTCCTAGAATCCGCATAAGAAAATAAAATGGCGCCTATACACATTAGTCACTCACTCTATCATTACTTGCACTACTAATGTACTATTAGTGCTTTAATGTCTATTGAACGATCGTGCTACACTACATTTTTTAACCATTCCAACAGAGTCACTGAGTAGGAGTCAGAATTTATCAAAGAAGAAGTCTGGAGTCGAAGTCGGAGTTAGAATCAGAGTCGAAATTCCTCAAGCAAAGAGTCGGGACTTGAGAGTCGGGACTTGAGAGTCGGAAGATATGGAATTTTAAGAGTCGAAGAAAGACGTTTGAAATTTTGT
>SEYY01006126.1:175000-182500 GCA_009176605.1 Armadillidium nasatum | reverse complement strand
AATTTTTCATATAATATTAAAATATAGATTTTCACATGTCTTCATGGCCAGGCTTTTCATCTCACTTTGTAATAATAATAATAATAATAGTAATAATAATAATAATAATAATAATAATAATAATAATAATAATAATAATAATAATAATAATAATAATAATAATAATAATAATAATTTATAAATAAATAAATACATAAATAAATTTATAGTTAAATAAATTAATTATCATACTGCAAAAAAAAAATTTCCTTTAACCCGACCTGAATAGGAAAAAAAAAATAACTGAATGCTACAAACAGACGTTAATCATCATTTTAATTGAATACGACACAATTGAAAAGAATTTTGATTTCTCAAATTTTTTAAATTATAAAAATTATAGCGCCTAAATTTCAAAATTTAAGATCACCTTCGTATGGTTTGTTTTGTGTTCTAAGTTTTTGATTCTTAGATAGTATATAATTATATATCTGGCAGCAATTGGCAACTGATTCCCCAATACCTCTGCAGTACATATGTATCGAACCACTGCCTAAATACGATCGAACTCAGTTTCAATAAGTCATTTATTAGGCACTAACCGAACTGCAAGTTTCGTTTGAGTTTCAGTTAGTAAGTTCCGGGTTTTTTTTTTTTTTTTTTTTTTTTTTTTTTTTTTTTTTTTTTTTTTTTAAATCCTAAAATGAAGGAAAAGAAAAATTGGTCAATTTCACAGACAGAGGTGATCTTTATTGAATCTGGGAACTAGAAATTGATTCACCGATTCCTCATAGGATATCAAAAACAAAACTGATATTGTTTGCATCCCAAGAAAGTGTAGCTTAATCTTACTGTAAGCCATGTTTACCCTAAGAAAATCATTATTATTATTATTATTATTATTATTATTATTATTATTACTATTATTATTATTATTATTGTTATTATTATTATCATTATTATTATTATTATTATTAAATATTTCTTTCTATATTTACCTTTTATTTATTAAATTACAAATTTAAAATCATTAAACTACTATAGACAAACATTTCAAACTAGATACGAAAAGAAGGTTACAATATACATAACGGAGATCGGTGATCAAAGGCGTCTTTATGACAAGGCAACGAAAACCACGTCATAATCAGACTCGCCTTAGGCTAAGAGTTTGTTTTGAGGCCTTGATGGAAGAAGAAGAAAATGCGCCAAAAACGGAAAACGAAGTTTCTTCTTTTAAAAACATGTGTTTTCCTTTCTTGCTCCAGGTTATTCATCGACAGACCGATAATTTGATTTACCCTCATTGTATATAATATATATATATATATATATATATATATATATATATATATATATATATATATATATATATATATATATATATATATATATATATATATATATATATATATATATATATATATATATATATATATATATATATATATATATATGATGCTCTATTGCCATCACCTTCATCGGTAAAAATCTTAAATTCAGCTATAATCATTTTACTTAATTTTCAAATCATTTATCATCCTGTCCGATCGTTCTTTTATTCATTATTAAAATTATAATTATTTTACGCATTTCTTCATAAAATTTTTACACAACACATTCAATATTTAAAAGACTTATCTACTCCACCCCCCTCCCAACCCTTCCCACAAAGCATCAAAAATAACCAATCAATGAAACTCATCGTAAATAGATCTCAAAAATCGGTGTAATATTGCTCACCTTTATGGAAACGTCATTTTTTTTTCTTTCCTTTTCATTTGTTAAATATGAATGTCGCATTCTACCACTTGAAATAAGGTTATTCCCTTTCCATCTCTTCCATACAACAGCCAATTATTCATCGTTTGCATCAAAATTCAATTATAATAGATGGCTTTCACATCAAAGAACTTGCGGAGTGCCTTTGCAATATAAGGATTACTCGATTTTATGCCTATTTTCAAACATTTAATGAAACTACAAGTCTCAGATATATATATATATATATATATATTATATATATATATATATATATATATATATATATATATATATATATATATATATATATATATATATATATATATATATATATATATATATATATATATTATATATATATATATATATATATATATCGCAACCTGAACATTAATTATTATTATTATTATTATTATTATTATTATTATTATTATTATTATTACTATTATTATAATTTCTTGTTTAAACAATAAAATCAAGTAGAGAAAATATATATAAAAAAACTATTAAATTATTAAAATTTAAAAATTATTAAAATTTTATTTACCTGTCTTTTCTAATACACTTAAAAGATAAAATATTCATATTGGTCTTTTATAATTATTAATTATTATTATTATTATTATTATTATTATTATTATTATTATTATTATTATTATTATTATTATTACTGTAATTTCTTCTTTAAACAATGAAAGAGATCTCTAATTATTCTTTTATACTAATGATAAATATGAGGTTTCTAATTAATCATTTATAATACTGATAATTATAAGATCTCTAATCAGTTTTATAATAATGAGAATTATAAGATCTCTAATTAGTCATTTATAATAATGAGAATTATGAGATCTCTAATTAGACTTTATAATAATGAGAATTATGAGATCTCTAATTAGTCATTTATAATAATGAGAATTATGAGATCTCTAATTAGCCTTTATAATAATGAGAATTATGAGATCTCTAATTAGCCTTTATAATAATGAGAATTATGAGATCTCTAATTAGTCATTTATAATAATGAGAATTATGAGATCTCTAATTAGTCATTTATAATAATGAGAATAATGAGATTCTATAATAATTATGAGAATTATGAGATCTCTAATTAGCCTTTATAATAATGAGAATTATGAGATCTCTAATTAGTCATTTATAATAATGAGAATTATGAGATCTCTAATTAGCCTTTATAATAATGAGAATTATGAGATCTCTAATTAGTCATTTATAATAATGAGAATTATGAGATCTCTAATTAGTCATTTATAATAATGAGAATTATGAGATCTCTAATTAGTCATTTATAATAATGAGAATTATGAGATCTCTAATTAGTCATTTATAATAATGAGAATTATGAGATCTCTAATTAGCCTTTATAATAATGAGAATTATGAGATCTCTAATTAGCCTTTATAATAATGAGAATTATGAGATCTCTAATTAGTCATTTATAATAATGAGAATTATGAGATCTCTAATTAGCCTTTATAATAATGATAATTATGAGATCTCTAATTTGTCATTTATAATAATGAGAATTATGAGATCTCTAATTAGCCTTAATAATTATGAGAATTATGAGATCTCTAATTAGTCATTTAAATGAGAATTATGAGATCTCTCATTAGCCTTTATAATTATGAGAATTATGAGATCTCTAATTAGTCATTTATAATAATATGAATTATGAGATCTCTAATTAGTCATTTATAATAATGAGAATAATGAGATCTCTAATTATTCTTTATAATTATGAGAATTATGAGATCTCTAATCAGTCTTATAATAATGAGAATTATGAGATCTCTAATTAGCCTTTATAATTATGAGAATTATGAGATCTCTAATCAGTCTTATAAAAATGAGAATTATGAGATCTCTAATTGATCTTTTATAACAAAGATAAATATGAGATTTGTAATTAATCTTTTATAATACTGAGAATTTGAAGATCTCTAATTAGTCTATTATAGTAATGAGTATTGTAAAATCTCTAATTAGTCGTTCATACTAATGAGAATTATGAGATTTCTCATTAATGACATTTAAAAATTTTCATTGAGAAATATGATGGTCTAATGAAGCATGGCAAACCTTTTGACATTGTGTAGTGGTTTATTAGTAGTACCGAAAAAGCAAACTTAAACTGCAAAAATTGTCCTAACGAATCGTTGGGACAAGTGGCAAAAAAATGCACAGTAAAATTTTCAATAGAGAAATGATATGTTAAGCATTAGAAAGTCACTTCACCGATTTATTATGCTAATAAAAAAAATAACTGAAAAAATTTGTTGTGACAATTTTGCTACTTGTCCCAACGATCCGTTAGGACAATTTTTGCAGTGTACAGAACAACTTTTCCTATTCATTTATAGTATCGTCAGCAAAAAAGTTTTTTCATCCTGATTAAGTGAATATTTTTAAAGGTATTCAAAGGAAAAAATATTATATATATATATATATATATATATATATATATATATATATATATATATATATATATATATATATATATATATATATATATATATATATATATATATATATATATATATATATATATATATATATATATATATAATATATATATATATATATATATATATATATATATATATATATATATATATATATATATATATATATATTATATTATATATATATATATATATATATATATATATATATATATATATATATATATATATATATTATATATATATATATATATATATATATATATAATATATATATATATTTATATATATATATATATATATATATATATATATATATATATATATATATATATATATATATATATATATATATATATATATATATATATATATATATATATATATATATATATATATATATATATATATATATATATATATATAATTTGCCAGCTTCGAGATAAAGTTACATAAAAAAAAAGTGGAAACAAATATTATATGATAAATGATTTCTTTTAATATTAGACAAAAGGAGTGAAGAATTGATTATGACAATCCATTAATCAATTTTCTTCAATATCAACAAAAGGTGATGAAGCGTAATCGATCCAAGCGGTCATTCAGGTGTTATGTTCCTAAGATACCCTTTATTACGAAGTGTAAACTCAAGGGCCAGTGGAACCCGGGGTACTAAAGCCCATAAGGCATGTATTTTTCATCCCCTTTCTAGAAAGTTGACGCGCGAAGGGACCTAACATAAGCTCATTAATATTGATGGTTTGTTAAGAGAATTTTTTTTTTTATGTGGAGGAAGGATTTTTTGGGGATTTTTTTGGAGATTAAGAAAATTTTCTTGAAATAATCTAAAAACAAATAGAGGGAATTTGAGAAAAGAATTTTTTAGGTTTTGATGTATGGTTTTAGTAGCATAATAAGTAAAATTATTTTGACAAAAAAAAAAAAAATTTTTTTTAGCTGTTCACGTGTGAGTAACGTTCTGAGGTTTTAACTTTATTTAGTTATTTCATAGTTAAATTATTAATAATATAATCTCTTAATATGAGAATATTACATTTATAATTAATTAAAATTTTTTTAAACATTTTATCCTAAAACTATAATTAATTTAATATATAATATATAATTTTATAATTTAAATAAATTAATTTTAAATATATAGCAAACAATAATAATTTGATAATTTAATTTAATACATGATTTAATAATTTAAATAATTTTACTATAAATATAATTTAATTTTTAAACCTTTCTATTAATATTTTATTGAAATTAATAAAATTAATTGGGATATTAATTTACAAATATATTTTAATCAGAGATGAAGAATTGGTAATAAAATTATTTGGAATCCGAATCCGAATTCGAATCCGATTCCGATAATTCCGAATTTAAGATTCGGATTTCAGCTTAAATTCCAACCATCTCTCTCTCTCTCTCTCTCTCTCTCTCTCTCTCTCTCTCTCTCTCTCTCTCTCTCTCTCTCTCTCTCTCTCTCTCTCTCTCTATCTTTCATAGAATATCTATTTTTACTACTTTTTTTTTTTTTTTGAGAAAAAAAATTTCCCCTTTTGTTATGCAATCACAAAACAAAAACAATAAAGGAAATACCAATCCAAATAAACATATAAGAAAAGGAAAAAGAGCAAAAAAAAAAAAAAAAAAAAAAAAAAAAAAAAAAAAAAAAAAGTAGCAAAATTTTGTCTAAAAGCCAAAACAAAAACTTAACACACCAAATATTTGAAGGATTAGAAGTAAAGCCCCTACAATGGAGGAACCTAACTCAGTATCGACACTAAAACGTGAGAAATGACCCGCCAAAACACTTGCGAAACGCGAGCGCCCTCCAGTGAAAAAGCTCCTACGAACGCGAGCGCCCTCTCATGAAAGCTCTTACGAACGCGAGCGCCCTCTTGCAACGAGATTAAGTTTAAGGATTCCTGATTTCGTCCCCTCGGTTTAGGAAATTTGTTTTGTATACTGGTCTTTGTTCAAAATTTATAAAGTTGACGTTGATTGAGAATAGCTTGAAAGTATAAGCTCGCACACACACACATAATATATATATATAAAATATAATATATATAATATAATAGATATAGAAAAGAGAGAGAGAGAGAGAGAGAGAGAGAGAGAGAATTTGATTTAAAAAAATTCGTTGTTCTTAATTAATTCAAATTTATTCTTTAAATTTTTCCCTCTAAATCATTTGGAAATCAAATGAGTCCCTAAACTTTTCTCCCCCCAACACCTCTTCCCCTAACCCCCATTACATAGCAGCTCTCCCCCCCCAAATTTAATATTTATTGATCTCTTTCGAATTCTAAACAATTACCAGCATGCAACAGTGACCAACTTAATAAAGAAAGATGATTCCAATACAGTGAAAGAAACTGTGAAGCAATTAATATGTAAATTAGAAGGAAATTCTAAAGGGATAAATAAATAAATGAATAAATAAATAAGTAAATAAATAGTCCGATAAAAAGAGAGAAATTGATAAAAGTAACAAGAAAATATTAAATAAAGTAGTAAAATTATTTAATAAAAAAAAATTTAAAAATATTCCTATTCTTGGATTTCTTTTATTAAAAATCTCATATGTTTATCTACATATATTTCAAATATAACATTTAGCAAGAAATTAAAAAAAAAAGAAAAATAATTTCAAGATAAATAAATAAATGAATTAAATAAATAAGTAAAAAAAATAGTCCGATAAAAAGAGAGAAATATGATAAAGATAACAAGAAAAATTAAATAAAGTAGTATATAATAATATATGTATATATAATATATATATAAAATATATATATATTAATAATATAAATTAAATTGTTATATATAATATATTTTAAAATATATATATTTTTTTTTTTTTTTTTTTTTTTTTTTTTTTTTTTTTTTTTTTTTTTTTTTTTTTTTTTTTTTTTTTATTATTATTATATTTTATTAATAAAATATATTTACTATTTATTAATTAATATTATATATGGTATAAAAATATTAAAAAAAAAAAAAAAAAAAAAAAAAAAAAAAAAAAAATTAAAATAATAAAATAAAAAAAATAACAAAATAAAAAAAAAAAATATATATAAATATTATTATAATAAATTATAATGAATATAAATGTATATAATAAATATAGATAATATAAAATAATAAATAAAATGATGATTATTAAATAATATATATATATTATAAAATATATTCTGATTCTGAAAATAAATATAATCATCCTTAGTCCATCTAAAATTTTCCTTCATACATG
>SEYY01006126.1:132500-142500 GCA_009176605.1 Armadillidium nasatum | reverse complement strand
GAACTTTTATCGTGACTAATACTTCCTTTTATTTTTATTTTATTAAAATTAAATTTAAATTTAAATTTAAAGAAGTCAATTTCAAATTAATCTATTCCAATTTTTTTTTACCTTTGAAATATACAGTACAAACGAATTATTATACGTATCATCCTATTATAAAATATTTTTAAAAATATCTATTAATTAATCGATATATATATAATATATTTCGATTAATTATATAATTAAAGTTTAAGAATCACACGCATTAATTTATTTTCCGTGAATTTAAAATTTTTAAAAACGGAAACTTTTGACAGATAGCGAACGAACTTATCGGAATAGATTTATTTTTCAAACTAGTTTGATTTTTTTTTTTTTGAGAAAAATTTACGATAATTTGGAACTTCTTCAATTCCAATGAGAATGTAGTAGAAAGTCCGATACCTAATTGAAAATGAAAGAGGTAGATAGAATAAAATTCATCCGAACAAGCATCCACTATGGTGGTAGTCTACCGATATTGGATTCCACTTTTAATGTCCCTAGTTCTTAAAACATATATCGTATTCGTGTTGCTAGAACTTGATTTCACTACGTAATGTTACTGTTATTATATTAAATTCGATTGCACATTAGTATACAGCGTTTGCTTTACTAGAGATTCCGCTTTATTATTTTCAATTTTGCATCTACTACTCACTCGATTTGACGTCATTGTAGTACGTTCTCGTCTTTATATTAAACTCGATTTAGTCTTAAACATTTGGAGTTAATATTTATAGAATTCAGTTCCATTTCATTATTTTTAATTTTTAATAATAGAACTCGATTCCACTTTGTTATGTTTCTGTTGGTGTTCTAAACTTGATTTAGCTTAAAATATTATAGATTTTGTATTACTACAGAATTCGATTCCAATGTAATATTTTTCTGTTTTATTTTTTGATCTTATTTCTGTTCTCTTCCTATTTCCATTTCAGTATTTTGAATATTTATACTAGAACTCGATTCCACTTTATTATGTTTCTGTTATTATTTTTTAAACTCGAATTAGCTTTTAAAGTATTATAGAGTCTGTATTACTAGAACTCTGTTCCATTTTAAAAATTTTATGTTCCACTTTCCGTTCCAAATTTTTGTTCCTTTTTCACGTAATTTAAACAGATTTTCTAAAAGAAGCAAATTTCAAATTAATCAACTTCCTTTTTTTTTTTTTTTTTTTTTTTTTTTTTTTTTTTTTTTTTTTTTTGTACTTTCAAAATAAACAAATGAATCATTTTACGTGTCATCCGTTGCAACCTTCCTAATTATGAAGCATTTTTAAAAAAATTGTCTTAATTATTTCGAAATAATTTTCCGAAATTCAGTTTTATTCCAGTGGCAAGTGGCTATATTAGTGCTCCTATACACACACACACGCATACGAACACGAACATACGCACACATATAAATATATATAATATGATATATATATATATATATATATATATATATATATATATATATATATATATATATTATATATATATATATATATATATATATATATATAATATATATAATATATAAGTAATCTTGTCCCACAGGGAGCCATCCTATTTCCTCTGCTATTTAATCTGTACACAGCAGACCTACCCACCACGCAAACTCCAGAAATAAAACTAATAACATATGCCGAAGACATATCCATTACGATACAAAACCCTTCATGCCCACAGCCACCACACTCACTCAATCATACATCCAACAACTGGAAACATGGCTAAAATCAAACAGAATGACAGCTTTCCCCGAAAAATCCTCAATCACTCTTATTATCACCGATAGACACCAATCTTCCCTCCACCCCCACGTAAAACTAAATAATACCCTCATTCCTCTAAATAAATCCCCAAAGATCCTAGGCCTCACATATGACACACACTTCACCTTCTCAAAGGACATTCAAAACATAACCAACACTGCAAACAGGAAACTAAACATCATACGAACACTGTCACAAAACAACTTCAGTAACGAACTAACCACCCTCACCATGGCATATAAACAGCTCATCAGACCAACACTTAATTACACATCTCCAGCCTGGTACACTGCTACCTCACCCTCAAACACAGAGAAATTACAAAAAAATAAAAAATAAAAAAATACAGCTCTTCGAATCATCACAGGTTGCACTAGAACCACCCCAATTCAGCATTTACACAAAGAAACAAAAATACTCCCAATTCGTGTTCATCTAGACATGATAGGAACCCAATTCTACCCCAACACTCTAGACATATCACACCCATTTCACTATACCCTTCTACAGTAGCATTTTTTCAGAACCATTCCACCTATTGCAACAACATATCACTAAACAAACACATACACACCTTCTTAACACAAAATTATCTCAACACCCGCCAACCAAATCACCTACTCAACGAGCACCTCCTTCTGAGATGCCCCTCCTCACACAACACAGAACCCTCCATCACTTCTCCTCTCTGAGAGACCTTTGGGAACGGCCGGTGTCCGTTGTGGATTTCCTGAAAGCAGTGTGGCCCTTCCAATAAGGAAGATCCAAGGGGAAAAAAGTAAAAAAAAAGGATATATATATATATATATATATATATATATATATATATATATATATATATATATATATATATATATATATATATATATATATATATATATATATATATATATATATATATATATATATATATATATATATATATATATATATATATATATATATATATATATATATATATATATATATATATATATATATATATATATATATATATATATATATATATATATATATATGAGTTTAAAGGTGAAGATAATAATTCCGTAATTTAATTATCTAAATAAATATTTTAAAAAAATTTGTTAATATTATACATTTCTTTCATGATAATCAAGGATGATAGCGAAGTTTATTTCCTTCAGGTCAATTATATATATATATATATATATATATATATATATATATATATATATATATATATATATATATATATATATATATATATATATATATATATATATATATTGCATCTCCCCAGGTGTGCAAAGGCAGGAAGGCTACCAATTTCCACCAGAGCTGGAAAATATTAGGTCTTGGTCGTTAAAGGCCGACATATCCTAATACACGGTGTTTGAAAGTGTGCAAATCAAAGGAAGTTGGGTAAAAGATAAAGGGAGTGTGTTCCTGACTTTACCAGTTGAGTACATGCAAGATTGAGCATAGCAGTTAAGTATAGAGTTAGAGAGCTGGACTGAGAAAAGATGGGAATGTGTATAAAGTTGTGTCGCACGAGCTCTTCTCAATGGAGAAGGAATGCAACTGGAGAGTTCAGAAGAGCAGTATCTGTTGTAATGGCGATAGTATAGAGAGAGTGCAGCAACAATTCGACGGGCAGGAAGAGATTGGAGAGAATTAATGAGAGCGGGAAAGTTGACAGGACGAAAACCCCCTAGACTCCACGTTTTCAAGGAGAGCTGTATCAGTATAACCACACCAGATGTGAGAGGTGTACTAACTCCTCTAGAGAGCAAGTAACTAGGGTAGCATGAAGAAATTACGAACTCGCCTCAGAAAACCCAACCTCTTAGAAACTTGTTTGGAAAGAGAAGTAATGTGATCTTTCCAAGAAAGATGACGAGAAAAAAAACACCAAGAATATCAAAAAGAGATGAAGGTTTGAATTGTGTGCTTTCGCAGAAGATATCATAGTTCTGTGGAAGATTGGGTCGAGTAGAAAGATGAATAGAGTGAATATTTGAGGCATTGAAAACGACCATATTTTCTCTGTCCCAATTTGAAATACGTGAAAGATTAGAGATTAGTTGCTCGAAGGCTACCATCCTTGCCCCTATTAAATTCTGTTGGGAGGAGTGTTTCCAAACTGGAAGAAATAATGAAGGGTAGAGTCATCAGCATAGGAGTGGATAGGAGCCGAAGTAACAGAGAAAAGGTCATTAATGAAAAGTAGACAGAACCCTGTAGAACACCACTATTAATAGATTTAAAGGACGAACTGTGCCCGTCTAAAACAGCTACTTTAGAACGACCCGAAAGGAAATCAGAAAGAAGATCACAGAGAGAAGAATAAATATCAAAAGAGGGAAGTTTAGAAATCAAAGCTTTGTGCCAGACTCTGTCGAAATCTTTAAATATGTCCATCGAGACAGCAAAGGATTCACCGAAATGCCGAAGAGCGTAGGATCAAGAGTTAGAGAGAAGATAAAGATTATCACCAGAATAGCGTTCCTTACGAAAGCCATACTGGTGATCAGAGATAAGATTAGAAAAATTGAGAGGTTTGAAATTCTTCCTGTTAAGGATAGATTCGAAAATTTTAGAGAGAACGGAGGTCAAGGAAATGTATCGGTAGTTGGAGGGTTGAGAGGGATTCCCCTTCTTCGTCACAGGTTCCTCGGCTTCTTCTTCATAAAGAAGGGAAGACCGAAGTAGAAAGACAGAAACGAAATAGTTTACCAAGGCAGGGTGCAAGCTCGGAAGCACAAGAGAAATTCTGTCAGGACCGTACGCCTTCTTAGTATTAAGATCAGTTGGAGCAGAAATTACGTCTTTAAAAGAAATTATAATTTTAGGCATAAATGAGTTGGAGGGGGCTGAAGGAAGAATGGCTCAGAATCATCTAAAGTTGAATTAATGGCAAAAGTTTAAGCAAAGAGTTCAGCTTTAGAAGGCATATATATATATATATATATATATATATATATATATATATATATATATATATATATATATATATATATATATATATATATATATATATATATATATATATATATATATATATATATATATATATATATATAGTATTATAGTGATATTAAAAAAAATGAACGAGAACAAAAATGCTAAGATAGTTAGGATTTTCATGATAACAAAACTCTGACAAAATGACTAACATATATATATATATATATATATATATATATATATATATATATATATATATATATATATATATATATATATATATATATATATATATATATATATATATATATATATATATATATATATATATATATATATATATATATATATATATATATATATATATATATATATAGGGTGGTTAAATTGTATGGGCCGATGTTGAATGTGAACCACACCTAAACGTCAAGTTTTTTACTGCATTTCATTTGACTTTTTTCAATTTCAGACTTACTCAATTTGAACCATGGAAAGATGCACAATGTAAAGTAATTTGTGTTTTATTCAAAATCAACATCGGCCCTTAAAATTTAACCACCCTATTAGTTTAATAAAGGGTGGTTAAATTGTATGGGCCGATGTTGAATGTGAACCACACCTAAACGTCAAGTTTTTTACTGCATTTCATTTGACTTTTTTCAATTTCAGACTTACTCAATTTGAACCATGGAAAGATACACAATGTAAAGTAATTTGTGTTGTTATTCAAAATCAACATCGGCCCTTAAAATTTAACCACCCTATATATATATATATATATATATATATATATATATATATATATATATATATATATATATATATATATATATATATATATATATATATATATATATATATATATATATATATATATATATATAACTCGAAAACTGAAATATGAAGCAATAAGGACGTTTCCAAAAGTAGATTAGTATTGTTTTAATTATGAAACATTACATTGACAAAGTAAAAATAAGTTAAGTAATGAAATACAGTGTTATTAAGGTCTGGATAATGGTACTTTGAGAGATTCGTGATGGACGATGATTTGAGCGACGTCACTACCATCATTTTTAGTCGAACCTTCAGCATCGTTTATTTGAATTTGCATCTTTTGTTTGAATTTGAAAAGCAAGTTGTTACGTCATAATTTACTACTAGTTCTGTTCTTCTATTTCATATCGTACGTAATGTATTTATGCTTTAACTTAGCCAAATGTGTCGTATGTGATGTCACATTGAAGTAAATCATGATGAAATATGTTTCATTGACTTAGAACTTGATCTATCTTTTTTCCAGCTTCTTGGTTATTTAAGGTACAATAACAGTAACTAACTTTATAAATATTTGCAGACATACAAATGCTACAAAGATTCAAATCCATTTTAATAATGTATTAATTGTTTTATTACCATAGAATCTATACTCCAAATTTAAATTTTATTATATGATGTTTCTTGGGACGTCACACTTCACCTGCAACTTTTTTTTTTTAATAATAATAAAAACTTGATTTCTACTATTGCATCGTAGTCAGAGTTCATTGAATACTGAAGTCATTTTATTTATTTATTTATTTATTTAATTAATTAATTAATTAATTATAAAATAACATGAGAAAAGTTAATCGTTTTGCTCGTTTTATTATTTTGATGCACATTTTACTTAAGATTTGTTAAAATACGTTACACGAACTACGACTATTATTTGGGTAAGCAAAAAAACGATATGAAGTTAAATAGATCTTGGAAGATAAAAAAAAATATATATAATTTAAAGAAAATAGTTATACGATTGGCAAATTCAACAAATTTAATTTTTAATGTTTCCATCTATATTATCGAGAAGAATATGATCACCAGTCACAGGATTGAAAGTTGTGAAGTAAAGCCTTTATCTTAAAAATAATAATAATAATAATAATAATAATAATAATAATAATAATAATAATAATAATAATAATAATAATAAAAATACTAATAATAATTGATACATAGAAAGATAGATAGATAGATAGATAGATAGATAGATAGATAGATAGATAGATAGATTGATAGATAGATAGGTAGATAGATAGATGGAAACTCAGAAACCTTTTGCAACAACTTAAAATGTTTTTTTTTTTTAAAAGGGGAATCAAAGAATCCGAAATAAATACTTAAAATCATTTGTTATCCTTTAAATTTACTAAAGGTTCATCAAGAACGTTCCAATAATATTCATTGACAAACTTACAAGAATAAAATATTTCCCAACAAATAATTATATATTATAATAATAAATAACTAATAAATAATAAGTAAATAATAAATAATACTAATGGTCAAATAATATGATGGCATTGTAAACTGTATAAAAACTCATTTGTATTAAAAACGAAGGTATATTATACGAGAAGAAACCTGTAACTCTTATTCTAAGACAAAAAAACAAAAGAATGAAGAATATTTTTATTTTTGCTTCCAAAAATAAAATTCTCTGTGGAATTTTCAATGCTTATTTTATATTATTCTTCTCATCCCTTATATATATATATATATATATATATATATATATATATATATATATATATATATATATATATATATATATATATATATATATATATATATATATATATATATATATATATATATATATATATATATATATATATATATATATATATATATATATATATATATATATATATATATATATATATATATATATATATATATATATATATATATATATATATATATATATATATATATATATATATATATATATATATATATATATATATATATATATATATATATATATATATATATATATATATATATATATATATATATATATATATATATATATATATATATATATATATATATATATATATATATATATATATATATATATATATATATATATATATATATATATATATATTTTTATATAATATACTGACAGAAACATGTCCAGGTGTGTGCAGGCGATTTCATTCGTTGAATAGCAGTAATATAATTTGTATGTTAATTGAATAAATACACAATGAATATTTTCACATTTCACAAATATTTTCGTACATTATCATTTACACTATTATTGAAATACTTTTGTAAAAACACATGCTCGTTTTTAATGGAAAAAGAAGAAAGAGAAATGCAAAAAAAAAAAAAAAAAAAAAAAAAAAAAAACCGAGAGTAAAACTGAATACAATCTCCCCCCCACCCCTACAAAAAAAATAAGATATAGGGGAGAAAACTTTTCAAAAAGGGAAGTGGGGTTATTTTAGCGTTGAAAATTCAAGAGTGGAAGTGAATTGAAGCAGAATACGTGATAGATGCTAATGGATTGTCTCTCATATTAACCGCAATAACAGAGCAATGCCTCGAGCTATTCTGAAATCATTACCTTAATGCAAACATTCGGCCTAACTCTGTTTGGACGCTAATTTGACGGCCGAACGCAGTAGCAGCCTTCCTATTACAAAATGGTTTCATTAACGCCGCTGCTTTTCTCTCTTATTTTAATACACTTTGGAATTCCTTCCTTATCTCTTTCTTTCTTTCTTACACCCGTTCCCTCTCTCTCTCTCTCTCTCTCTCTCTCTCTCTCTCTCTCTCTCTCTCTCTCTCTCTCTCTCTCTCTCTCTCTCTCTCTCTCTCTCTCTCTCTCTCTCTCTCTCTCTCTCTCTCTCTCTCTCTCTCTCTCTCTCTCTCTCTCTCTCTCTCTCTCTCTCTTTCAAGTAAATTTATCATTCTCTTTCATCTTTTTATTTCTTTCATGTTGTACATCTTTTTCCTTTCTATAATTTTTCTCTTTCTTTGTTTTTTTTTCTCTAGAATTATTCAATATTTATTTTTTCATTTTTTGTTGTTTCTCCTACACAAACTCACCCCTTAAAACACTTATAAAAAGTGCCATGCACATTATGAATATTTACCAACATCTTTAAAATATTTAAACAAATGAAACACCAAATTAAAAATAATAATAATAATAATAATAATAATAATAATAATAATAATATAATAATAATAATAATAATAATAATAATAATAATAATAATAATAATAATAATAATAATAATAATAATAATAATAATAATAATAATAATAATATTAATAATAATAATAATAACAATAACAATAATAATAATAATAATAATAATAATAATAATAATAATAATAATAATAATAATAATAATAATAATAATAATAATAATAATAATAATATGAAAATTAAGGTTAAAAGCCTCAAAATTTAAAATAAGAAAATAAAAAAAACTTTTAAAAAAAAAAAAAAAAAAAAAAAAGAAAAAAAAAAAAAAAAGAAAGAAAGAAAAAAAAAAGATATTTTGCGTCATAAGCAATTTTCCGCGTCAAAAAATCGCGAAAATAAAAAGAAGATAAAAAGGATGCGTCAATTTACACTTACTTTGTCGTTCTTTTTATTGTCAATTTTGACCAAAAAAATTCAATTTCATCTATCACTTATCTTCCACCTTATCTATTTTATTTCTTCATTTATTTTATCAAGTTAATATTTTCTACCTTATTGATCAATTTTCATATACCTTATCTATTTTTTATCTTCATCTATTTTTAGTTAATATTTTCTACCTTATTCATTAATTTTCATCTACCTTATCTATTTTATTTCTTCATTTATTTTATCAAGTTAATATTTTCTATATTATTGATCAATTTTCTTATACCTTATCTATTTTTTATCTTCAATCTATTTTTAGTTAATATTTTCTACCTTATTCATTGAATTTCATCTACCTTATCTATTTTATATTTTCATCTACTGTAGGTTTCCTATTTTTTATCTTATTTAACATTTATCTTCTTTATTTATCATATATCTTCATCTGCTCTATCTATATAATATTTTTAATCATTTTATCTATTGACTTCAACCTTATCTATTTTATATCTTCATATGCTCTATCTATATACAATTTTATATCTTAATTATAGCTTATCTTCTTTGTTTAAATCTTCATCTATTTTATCTAATTACAATTTTCCATCTTTTTAGTCAATTATTATGTACTTTACTTAAAATAGATCTTCATCTACACTATCTATTTGTTATTTCCTATTATACTACTTATCTTTTATCATATTTTTTGATCTTCATCTATTTTAACTATTTATCATTTTTAATCTTATTATCCCTTATCTTTAACTTTATCTATTTTGTATCTTCATCTACTTTATTTTATATCTTTCTCTAGTATATATATTTGCAATTATGTAACATTTATTAATTATCTTCTACCT
>SEYY01006126.1:110000-115000 GCA_009176605.1 Armadillidium nasatum | reverse complement strand
TTAATTCATGAAGATATCAAAATATTCTCAAAGTTGCTTTATGTTTTTCCTCTCAATATATTCTTTCTCACTATTCATTGTTTTTATCTGTCACGCATTATTATTTCGACATCAACCTTTCCCACATTTATTCGTTCACTGATTCATATTGATCAGTAAATATGGAAATATTTACCAAGCGTTTTGATCTAACAAAATGTACACTTCTCCTTTTTTATATCTGTTTCCTTTTAAACACTGGAGAAAAACTTAAATTTTCGTTAATGTACTTGTGTCTATAAGTGTGTATAGCTTTAATGTGCCTACATATTGGTGTTTGTGTAGGTACTGCTTTAAGGTACTTATATATTTATTAGTGTTTTTGTATGTATAGCTTTAATGTACAGTCGTCAACAGAAGTTCGTTCCTATTAGGCTGGAAATAAATATTTATATAAAATGGAGATCATTTCATAAAAGCTCTATTTTGAATAAAAAGAAAATAAAGACATTGAGCGGGGCTTAATTGAACTGTGATTGGCTGAAGTTGAAATGATCTCCATTTTATATAAATATTTATTTCCAGCCTAATAGGGACGAACTTCTGTTGACGACTGTACCTATATATTTATTGGTTTTTATGTATGAAAAACTTTAATATACCTTTATGTTTATTGGCACATATATCGAAGAACTTTGATCGTTGTCCCAATGGGTACTTAAACACCAAATAGACAACACTATTATACTTTTGTAGCTTTCTAAGCTAATTTTTAAACTAATTTTATTTCAGCATTTTTTTTTTTTTTTTTTTTTTTTTGCATGGATTACTTATTCCATATTTTATCATTATAAATACAGTTTTAATATATTAATATATTTATCAGTGTTTGTCTAGGTACAGCTTTAATAAAGTTTGCTTTTTTATTCGTGTTTATGTCACATGTATATAGTTTTAATATACTTTTACTTTTATTGTCAGTGTATGTGTGTGTATAGTGTAAATTATGCTTACATCTTTATTCATGTTTTTAAACATATATCTGTGTATATTTTTAATGTGCTTATACATTTACTGGTGTCTATGTGTGTGTACAGCTTTAAATGTACTAATACTTTTATAGGTGTTTAAGAGTGGGAAAATCTTTTAAGTGTACATGTGCATCAATTCTCCTTTTGTAAGTTACAACATTCAATTTCTTATATATTATATATATATATATATATATATATATATATATATATATATATATATATATATATATATATATATATATATATATATATATATATATATATATATATATATATATATATATATATATATATATATATATATATATATATATATATAATATATATATAATATATATATATATATATATATATATATATATATATATATATATTATATATATATATATATATATATATATATATATATATATATATAATATATATATAAAATTTCAAGTATGCTGGGGGAGAGGACCCTTATGCCCTTAAATCTAATCTTAATACTTCCTTCTAGGGTAATAGTATTAATGTCATATCTAGTGTTAATAAATACAAATAAAATGAACATAAAAATATTATATATATATATATATATATATATATATATATATATATATATATATATATATATATATATATATATATATATATATATATATATATATATATATATATATATATATAGTGTAGTTACCCAAAATATGAAATAACGTTTTCTTTAATCGGAAATAATTTAAAGTGTTAACTGGTGAAAAAGTGTTAATATAGTTTTTAATAAGAAAAGACACATATAACCTTGTGATAATTAAAAATAAAGTTTCCTTTTGTTATAAAAGTAATTTTAATAAATATATAAAAATATAAACTATTATTGTAAAAAATAAAACATTTAAAATATAATGTAAATTTTAAATTATTACCATAACAAATTCTTAATTCACTACCTATCTAATTTTCCCTCCAAAACTATTTTACCGTTAAATTTGAATTAAGATAAAACTATTGTGAGAAACTATTATAAAATGTATTTATTTTATGTTAAATAATATTGTATTTACAAATAAAAATGTTTGTCATAATTTTAATTATAATGTACTTTTATGTGTAAAATATAAAATTATTATAAAATAATATTTTCTAATTTAAATAAATAAGATTTTGTATTCTATTTCAATATTAATTTGTTAAACTTTAAAAATAGTAACTTTGTTAATAGATTTTGTTAAAATTAGGGAATAAATAAAGTGGAAAACTCTCTACTTTTCTTACACCTTCCCAAATACTGAGATAATTTCAGAAGGTATAGAATAGTAGTAACCTTTCCACTTTATTCCGAGGAGCCTGAAGAAGAATCCGCCTCTAAGCCAAGCTGCCCAAGAAGAAGACGTCCCAAGCAGAAGCCCTAGAAGAAGCAGTCCCAAACAGAAGACCTAGAAGAAGCAGTCCCAAGCAGAAGTCCAAAGAAGCTGCCCTTAGAAGAAGAAGTTCCAACGCCTCTGCTACCCAAAAAGGAAACCCGGTTTGGCAGTTCCTTTTGCCTTCGACTGTGGTTCACCTTTTGAAGTGGCCTTCCACCTGAGGCTACAGACGTTCCACGGGCCTGAAGAGAAGTGGTGGCTACCACACGCCTACCAGTCGGCATTCCACAAAGGGAATTAGGAAACACCCAGCCTTCCTGACGATCCCCTTCGCTACAACAAAGTGTAGTGACCTCCTGGACCATACATATGGTCAACCACAGAGATAGTTAGGTCACTATATAATTGGTGACCCGAGAGTGTGTTCAGATTTTCTGGACAACTGAACAATGGACCCCGAACACCCAAGAAGAAGCTGCTACCTCCCTTGCCCTTTCCTCAAAGCGGCTATGTACAACTGAGGCAGCTGACTGTGAACTGGGTGGCCATGTACAAGTTCGGCCTACCAGCCGAACTCCTGAACCACAAGTTGGGCCTACCAGCCCAACTCCCTTCAACATCGGGACTTTATGGATGTTTCACAAGGACTACGCTGCCCGTCTTCATGGCTTCTCACTACCACCAGCTACCTCAAGAACAAGTCATCTCTGCTGCAGGAATGGAGCCCCCCACCTTCTCAGTAACCTCCTTTCCAACGTGGATTCTTGTCCTTACAACAAGAACACATACCACAAGAACCACGTAATCCTTAAGAAGCCTAACTTCAAATACCAAATTCTTCTGGCTCAATTCACCTTAACTTAAAAAAAAAAAATAACGGACAGCAGCTAGACCTCTTTTGGAGCAATTCTACACCGGATGTTTTACGGTCAATTTGTCCCTTTGGATTTCTGTTGCAAAGAAGTTACAATAAAAAACAACTTACGAAAAATAACCTACAAAGAACAACCTTCGAAAAACCTACAAAGAATGCACATTTAACAACTATCTTCGAAAGTGACTCTTCCTACTCCTTAACCAGCAAACAAAGAGTAGTCGTCCTCCAATACATCACATGAACAAAAGAAAGAAAACATCATAGCAGAAACTTTTGTCCCGCATTTTCCGGTAACAGTAGAAGCTATCGATGTACCTGATGTTCCTACCTCTGATGCACCTGATGTTCCTACTACGACGACGACTCTTACATCCAGTGGTTCCTAATTCTCAAGAGTACACTTTCCAGAAGAAACCCCCTCCGTCGAGTACGCTTCCGTGAAGATGTTCACTCCGTGTCTCGATGGGGAACTGATATATAGTGTAGTTACCCAAAATATGAAATAACGTTTTCTTTAATCGGAAATAATTTAAAGTGTTAACTGGTGAAAAAGTGTTAATATAGTTTTTAATAAGAAAAGACACATATAACCTTGTGATAATTAAAAATAAAGTTTCCTTTTGTTATAAAAGTAATTTTAATAAATATATAAAAATATAAACTATTATTGTAAAAAATAAAACATTTAAAATATAATGTAAATTTTAAATTATTACCATAACAAATTCTTAATTCACTACCTATCTAATTTTCCCTCCAAAACTATTTTACCGTTAAATTTGAATTAAGATAAAACTATTGTGAGAAACTATTATAAAATGTATTTATTTTATGTTATATAATATTGTATTTACAAATAAAAATGTTTTGTCATAATTTTAATTATAATGTACTTTTATGTGTAAAATATAAAATTATTATAAAATAATATTTTCTAATTTAAATAAATAAGATTTTGTATTCTATTTCAATATTAATTTGTTAAACTTTAAAAATAGTAACTTTGTTAATAGATTTTGTTAAAATTAGGGAATAAATAAAGTGGAAAACTCTCTACTTTTCTTACACCTTCCCAAATACTGAGATAATTTCAGAAGGCAAAGAAATAGTAGTAACCTTTCCCTTTATTCCGAGGAGCTGAAGAAGAATCCGCCTCTAAGCCAAGCTGCCCAAGAAGAAGACGTCCCAAGCAAAAGCCCTAGAAGAAGCAGTCCCAAACAGAAGCCCTAGAAGAAGCAGTCCCAAGCAGAAGTCCAAAGAAGCTGCCCTTAGAAGAAGAAGTTCCAACGCCTCTGCTACCAAAAAGGAAACCCAGTTTGGCAGTTCCTTTTGCCTTCGACTGTGGTTCACCTTTTGAAGTGGCCTTCCACCTGAGGCCAAAGACGTTCCACGGGCCTGAAGAGAAGTGGTGGCTACCACACGCCTACCAGTCGGCATTCCACAAAGGGAATTAGGAAACACCCAGCCTTCCTGACGATCCCCTTCGCTACAACAAAGTGTAGTGACCTCCTGGACCACACATTGGTCAAGACAGAGATAGTTAGGTCACTATATATATATATATATATATATATATATATATATATATATATATATATATATATATATAATAATATATATATATATATATATATATATATATATATATATATATATATATATATATAATATAATATTATATATATATATATATATATATATATATATAATATTATATATATATATATATATATATATATATATATATATATATATATATATATATATATA
>SEYY01006126.1:100000-102500 GCA_009176605.1 Armadillidium nasatum | reverse complement strand
CCAAATAAAATGTTCATATTGGAAAATATCATTTATAATAACAAAGCTAAGACTATTATATAAATTTTGATGGCCATCGTGTCATAGAGGTAGAGTAATTGAGGTGCATGCTTAACTGAGCTTTTTTGATCTCTCATGCGAATCCTAGGAAATTATAAAAGTCTCTCACTTTAAATTTTATGTAGCTTCACTGTAAATTTAAAGTTGCTTTAGTCCGTGACAAAAGTCTCTCAACTTAAACTTTATGTAGCTTCACTCTAAATTTAAAGTTTATTTTAGTCTTTGACAAAAGACTATCACTTTAAATTTTATGTAGCTTCACTCTAAATTTAAAGTTTATTTTAGTCCGTGACAAAAGCCTCTCACTTTAAATTTTATGCAGCTTCACTGTAAATTTAAAGTTTATTTTTAGTCCGTAACAAGTTTCTCACTTTAAATTTTATGTAGCTTCACTGTAAATTTAAAGTTTATTTTTAGTCCGTAACAAAAGTCTCTCACTTTAACTTTTATATCACATCGATGAGGAGAAGCCAAGACAGAATCATTAATATTCGTTCGACGTTTTTTACTTTCGATCAGAGTAACCCAATTGCGAATTTATTGTACAGTATTTTCACTTCATAAAAGAAACTTTGTTTGTTTTTCATGTAAGGCTTCCAAGACGAGTTAGTAGGAGCCGGAGTTGGAGCATCAGTCTGATATTTTAATATAATTAAACCTGAGACTGAGAAAAGCCTACAACAAAAAAGAAAAAAATCACACTCACACACACAAACTCTGCAATCATTGTTTCCTTCAGGATATATATATATATATATATATATATATATATATATATATATATATATATATATATATATATATATATATATATATATATATATATATATATATATATATATATATATATATATATATATATATATATATATATATATATATATATATATATATATATATATATATATATATATATATATATATATATATATATATATATATATATATATATATATATATATATATATATATATATATATATATATATATATATATATATATATATATATATATATATATTTATATTTATTTTTTTTTTTTAACTACAGGACATTTTGAGTTAAAAATTAAAGAGAAAATTTAAAAAAAAAAAAAAAAATCTTAATTTTTATTTTATTTTAAATAAAAAATAAAATAAAAATAATGTATAAATAAAATAAAATAAAATAAAATAAAATAAAATAAAAATAAATTGAACTAAAATAAAAAATATATAAAATAAAATAAAAAAAAATATATAAAATAAAATAAAATGAACTAAAACAAAATAAAAATAAAATAAAATGAAATAAAACAAAATAAAAATAAAATATAAAATAAAATATAATAATAATAAAATAAAAAACAAAAACAAAAATTAAATAACACAAAATAAAAACAAGATACAAAATAAAATAAAATTACATGCAATAAAATAAAATAAAAATATTGAGTAAAATAAGACAAAATATGATAATATAATAAGATAAAAAGTAAAATAATTAAATAAAATAAAAATAAAATTAAATTTTTTTTTTTAAATTAAATAAAATATTTTAAAAAAAGCCTTTTAATAGCTTTATAAAGGTTGAATTTCGCAGCTATTTATTTATTAACAGCTAATTCACCACATTTCATATTAAAACTATAAATTATATTGAAATAGGTTTATCATTATTATTATTATTATTATTATTATTATTATTATTATTATTATTATTATTATTATTATTATTATTTTTATCATTATAATTATTAGTAATTATTATTATAAATATTATTATTAATATTATTATTATTATTATTATTATTATTATTATTATTATTATTATTATTATTATTTATTATTATTATTATTATTATTATTATTATTATTATTATTATTATTATTATTATTATTATTTTTATTATTATTATTATTATTATTATTATTATTATTATTATTATTATTATTATTATTATTATTATTATTATTATTATTATATATATATTATTATTATTATTTAATTATTATTATTATTATTATTATTATTATTATTATAAATACTGTTATTGTTATTTATTATTATTTTATTATTGTTATTACTATTATTATTATTATTATTATTATTATTATTATTATTATTATTATTATCATTATTATTATTATTATTATTATTATTATTATTATTATTATTATTATAATCTTTTTATCGAAAATATTCCATTCATTACAAAATTCGCATAATTATCAACAAATCCTAAAAATTCATGAAATTATCTTAAAAAAAACCTTAAGAAATAAATAAATATACAAATAAAATAAAAAATAAAATATAAATATAAATATAAATATAATTATGATCGACTGAACTACAAATTAAAACCTTTCCCCCCCCCCTTTTTTTTATAATTCAGTCAGAAAAGGATCAATCAGAGCTTGTTTCTAACTGTTCTTTCCAATTAAAGCTGATATTCCTCT
>SEYY01006126.1:95000-97500 GCA_009176605.1 Armadillidium nasatum | reverse complement strand
TGACGGAAAGCCTTTAAATACTACAACAGCTCTTTCTCGAGACATGATTCATGTTTCAAAACTTGCAAAAGACTTATGTTTTCATACTTAATTAATTTGAGAGTAAGTTAAAGGTTGGTAAATTCAAAAGGAGGAAAGGGGCTGGAGATTGAAGATGGGGATGATTTGAAACTTAAAAATTACTCTCCTGAAGGTGGTTTTTCAATGAAAATTTTTGTTTATTTGTAGAACTTAATTGTTATGAGAAATGAAATTATTATTTTTTATTGCATTTTCTTTGGAAGGGGAGAGAAGGAAAAAAATTATTTGCTTTTTCTTGGGTCATCGTTCTACTTCTCTCTCTCTCTCTCTCTCCCTCTCTCTCTCTCTCTCTCTCTCTCTCTCTCTCTCTCTCTCTCTCTCTCTCTCTCTCTCTCTCTCTCTCTCTCTCTCTCTCTCTCCCTCTCATGGTTTTGTCTATGGGAAATGCTACAGAAAGGTACTTCTCCCAATAGGAAATAAAATTCTGTTTTCAAAATACCAAAATTAAGTTTTCCTTATCATATTTTACATCTATAAAAATAAGCAAACATTTTCCTCTGCAAATTCAAATATTTTAATATTAACATTAACTCATTTCTAATTTTAAAAAATGAAAAATCGAAGTAGTTCGACAATTATGAAGGTTTCATGAAGTGGTCACACTATTACTAGACATAAAAACTTACCAAATAGAGTACTGCCAACAAATCGACAAGTAACAGAAATGGCTATTCATTCCAAAAGCTTTCGGTCTATAGACATTGCTAACTAAATTGACAGAAAACCTACTGATTGCAATGTTGGGAAAAATCAATAGCAAGATACGAAGGCTAAAGTTCCTGTCATTTAATATTCCGGACGGAAATTGTAAAGATGGATTTGTTAACTGCGATGACGAGGAAGATTATACAAGACTACAGGAGAATATGCATGTAAAGTCATTCAAATACAAGTATTAAACCAAAAGCGAAGTCGTGCCATAAGCTAATGTATTTAAGTTCTCATGATCAACAATCAACTCTCTGCTATTCAGTGCTTAACAAATTTTGATATAGTGCAAAGTCGAATGGAACTATTACAGTTCAACTTTCCATTTCACAACCAGTCTATTGAACGACAAATTTATTTAGTGGCATATGCATCATCACAAGGTACTGGACTTAAAAAAGAGATTATCTGATTCGACAAAATATTAAATTTCGAAAATTTAAATTAAGATTTGAAACCAAAATGCAATTTTCACAGTCACTAATCAATGGAAGCTTGGCTAAACTTCCGAAACAAATTCAAAGGTCGGAGAACTTCTGGTAAGTGAATAGTCATCTAGGAGACTATGTATGTTTAATGCCTGCTAGGGATTTTTCTGGTTAAAATAAATATTAGCTCTTCCATCAATCACTTCCCTATTTTTACATATCATTTAAAAATAGAGTGGTATGAAAGTATTACTATAAAACATTATATTACTAAAGTTATGATGTAGAATATAATAAATTGGCAACTCATAGACTGATTTTGTCACATTTAATGCTGTCGGGATTTCATAAAACGGTTACTAGCTAATAATTTTTTTTATGCTGAAATAGACAAAATGTTCTTCTTAAGATGTAGAGAAAAATTGTGATACTGTAAATTTTGAACCATGAATCATGTCTTTAACATCAGTGTTTGCTGAGTTGTAACTACATATCCTCTTTTTGTTCCTTCTAATGCCACATTCTAAATGATTGTCAGCCCAAAAACTAGTAGCAATAAATCATGACTCTAACACCAGAGCTTGCCAAGATATAACTATCCATACCCTTCTAGCCCTTCGAAGTAATTGCCAGCCCAAAATTAGTGGCAATCACGTTAAAGAATTTTTTTTTACAATATTAACATACTGTATTTGTCGCATTCTGATCTGGACTTATTTAAATTTCAAGAAAATTTTTAACTTCACCCTAATTCTAATAGCATTAACAGTAGTAGTAATAGTAGTAGTAGTAGTAGTAGTAGTAGTAGTAGTAGTAGTAGTAGTAGTAGTAGTAGTAGTGATGTGATAGTAATAAAATAAGTGGTTGTGTTTGTGTATGAATGTCTGTTTGTTTGTTTTTAAGTGAATTAAATAAAAAGGAATGCATAACATTATACCAATATATTAAATTGATGCATCTTGCTCGATTCTGAACTGCAGCTTATTTATTGCTCTATAAATCAAAACTCATCCGATTTTTTGCCATATCCCCCTCCCCTACCTCCCATCCACTGCCCTCATTCAGTTCCACTCTCCCCATTCTCCCCTCATGTCAAAAAAAATATATATAAATATATATATAAATAGAAAATGGATATGTCTTTTTTTTTTTTTTAAATGATTTTCATATTTGCATATGAAATGAAATTTTTTATTATTATTATTTTTTTTTTTTTTTTTTTTTTTTTTTTTTGTAAAATATTGTTTTTTTTCATAAAAAATGAGATTGCGCAAAAATGTTTA
>SEYY01006126.1:80000-85000 GCA_009176605.1 Armadillidium nasatum | reverse complement strand
ACATCAGCTTTCCCCCAAATTTCGAATTACCCCCATTCTCTCCCACCCTTTATGACATGAAAATAAGAAAGTTTGTAATTTTAAGTTATATATTACAACAAGGAAAGAGTTTTAAGAAAAATTATAATAAAATTATTAGTAATAAAAGCAATAATAATAATGATGGTACTGTAAATAACAACAATTATATTAATTATATTCCTAATAATAATTATAATAATAATAACAATAATAATAATTTTAATTTTATTAAAAACAATAAGAATGAAAAAACTGATAATAACGATAGCCTATATTATTTGCAGCTAATAATAATAATAATAATAATAATAATAATAATAATAATAATTAAATAATTATAATATTTAACCTTAATAATAATATAAAAATCATAATAATAATGATAATAACTAAAGCAATACTACTACTACTTTTACTGCAACTACTACTACTAACAATAATAATAGTAGTAGTAATAATAATAATAATAATAATAATAATAATAATAATAATAATAATAATAATAATAATAATAATAATAATAAACATCCTCTTAAATATAGTTACCTTTAATTTTAATTTCATAATATATATATATATATATATATAATATATATATATATATATATATATATATATATATATATATATATATATATATATATATATATATATATATATATATATATATATATAATATAAATATATTAAAAAAAAAAAAAAAAAAAAAAAAAAAAATTATAAATAAAAATAAAAATTATATACATTATAATTGTTAAAATTATATCACTGTTTTTAACCATTTAAAATACACTAACTAATAAAATTGTAATTTACATTAATCAATTTATTTTCAATTTTAAATAATTAAATATAATTTAAAATTAATATTTATTTAATTATAATTATTAATATTATAATTATATCAATTATATTATAATTAATTATAATTATAATTATTTAATTATTAATTTTAATTATTAATTTTTTATAATTTAATTATAATTTAATTAAAATTATAATTTTAATTTTAATTTTATTATAATTATAATTAAATAATTATTAATAATTAATAATTATAATTTAATTAAATTTTTTTAATCAATTAATTTTAATTATAATTATAATTATATTATAATCAATTTATTTAATTTTAATTAATTATAATTTAATCAATTATAATAATATTTAATCAATTTAATTATAATTTAATATTATAATTATTAATTTATTATAATTTAATTTTCAATTATTTAATTTATTAATTAATTTAATTATAATTATAATTTATTAATCAATTTTAATTTTATTTAATTAATTTTTTTAATTATTAATTTAATTAATCAATTATTAATTGAATTATATTATAATATAATTATACATTTATTATAATTTAATCAATTATTAATCAATTATAATTGTAATTATAATTATAATTATTAATCAAATATAATTGTAATTTACATTAATAAGCGAACTATACTTTTATAAGCAAAGCTTTTGCTTTTGACAATAAATTTTCTTATTTTATTATTAAAGAATTTTGATCAAGATCTTCACAAGGCTTTAATTTTTGATCTCCTGAAGGGCAAGATTTTGACTGCCTGAAGGGACTGCAAATGACCTTTGTTAATGAGGTTCACTTTCAAAATAAAATAAAAAATAATAAATAATAAATAAGAATTATAATAATAAATAAGAAAATAATAAATAAAATAATTATAAAATAATAATAAGGAATTTAAACAAAAAAAAACTTTAATAATTTTTTTTACTTTATTATTATTATATATATTATATATATTATATATATATATATATATATATATATATATATATATATATATATATATATATATATATATATATATATATATATATATATATATATATATATATATATATTATATATATATATATATATATATATATATATATATATATATATATATATATATATATATATATATATATATATATATATATATATATATATATATATATATATATATATATATATATATATATATATATATATATATATATATATATATATATATATATATATATATATATATATATATATATATATATATAATATATATATATATATATATATATATATATATATATATATATATATATATATATATTATATATAATATATATATATATATATATAATATATATATATATATATATATATATATATATATATATATATATATATAGTGAAAATTATATTTCTATCAAAAGCGTTAATAATTTTTGTTCTCTAAAATTGACGACACCTTTTAAATAAAAGCTGATCACCAGAAGGGGACTCCCCGCAGTGGCTTATTTTAGGGATGGCTGGCCATGCAATCTCCTGCAATTGACACCTGTCACTAATTACAGCAAAGTGAGGGGGGATCAGAAGAGGAATTTTCCGCTAACAATGATTAGCACCCCCCTCCTTTCCCCCCAAAATACCATTCTCTCTCCCAAATCTTATTTGTTCGGGAAAATTTTAGAAATATTGAGTGATAATTTTTGGAAATTATTAGTTCATAATTGATAGTATTTGAAAGTAATTGTTCAAAATGTTAATTTTGTAATTTATTATTTATTATAATTATATTTACAGAATTGTATGAATATTAAGAAATATGTGTAAAAAGATTATAAATAGTTCCAAAGAAATTTTCTTTGAAATTACAAATAGAAATTGTTAAAAATAATATAAAAAAAAAAACATTAATAATGCATGCATACATACATTTAACCATACATACACATAAATATATATATATATATATATATATATATATATATATATATATATATATATATATATATATATATAATATATATATATATATATATATATATATATATATATATATATATATATATATATATATATATATATATATATAATATATATATATATATATATATATATATATATATATATATATATATATATATATATATATTCATCTTCTCCCTGGAAGGGTTTTCTCCCTCTCAGTGGGACCAGCATATTTAGTCATTTGCTCTTCAAAGTACCTCTCCTAGAGTTCCCTAAGAGATCATGTTTTTAGACTTGTTGGTTTCAGTGCTACTCCTTGAGTTTTTATTTAAATTCCAAGGGAGGTTTTCACCCTTTCAGTAGGAGTATTCACCTTCTCCATCTAACCTCTAAACATTTTCATAAAGAGCTCTCCAGAAGATCATGCTTCTTGAAGCTATGTTTCCCATGCTGGTCCTGGAGTTGATTTAAATAGTAAGCAATAATTACCAGGACGGGTTGCTTCTCCTGTCGCCTTGATAATATATATATATATATATATATATATATATATATATATATATATATATATATATATATATATATATATATATATATATATATATATATATATATATATATATATATATATATATATATATATATATATATATATATATATATATATATATATATATATATATATATATATATATATATATATATATATATATATATATATATATATATATATATATATATATATATATATATATATATATATATATATATATATATATATATATATATATATATATATATAATATATATATTTCTTATTCATTTCACCTCTGGTGGCCAAAAGCCAGAGGGCTACAAAAATTTCGCCGGAGTTGGGAGAAAATCAGAAACCTAGTCAAATTAAAGACTGGCATGTCCTGATACACCGCGCTTGAAGATGTGAAAGTCGTAGGAAGTTGGAAAAATAGATGAAGGGAGTGTGTTCCAGACTTTACCAGTAGAGTACATGTAAGATTGAGCATAGCGGTTAAGTCTGTGGTCAGAGAGTTGGACAGAGAAAGTATGAGACTGTGTAGAAAGATGTGTCGCATGAGCTCTTCTCAGTGGAGGAGGTATGCCACGTGAGAGTTCAAAAGAGCAGTGCCCGTTGTAATAGCGATACTATAGAGGGAGTGTCGCAACAATTCGACGGGCAGAAAGAGACTGGAGAAAATTAGTGAGAGAAGGAGAGTTTATAAGACGAAAAGCCCTAGACTCCACCTTTTCAAGGAGAGCCGTATGAATGGAATCACCCCAGATGTGTGAGGAGTACTCAATACAGGGGCTAACAACACTCCTATAAAGAGCAAGCAACTGGGGTGAAGTGAAGAAATACTGAAGGCGCCTCAGAACAAATAACCTCTTAGAAGCTTGTTTCGAAAGAGAAGTAATGTGATCTTCTTACCATGAAAGATTACAGGAAAAAGAAACAACGAGAATATTAAGGAGAGTTGAAGGGTTGAGTTGTGTGTTTTCGAAGAAGATATCATAGTTGTGTGGAAGATTGTGTCGAGTAGAGAGATGGAGGAATTGTGTTTTTCTGGCATTAAAAACGACCATGTTTTCTCTGCCCCAATTTGAAATACGAGATAAATCAGAGGTCAGTTGCTCCAAAGGCTACCTTACATGCACTTATTAACCATTGTTAATAGTTAATTACTCTTTTCAAATTGAAAAGAGTAATGAAGGGTGGAGTCATCATCATAGGAGTGGAAAGGAGATGAAGTAACAGAGAGAAAGTTATTAATGAAAAGCAGAAAAAGTTTTAGGGATAAAACATATTCCTGAGAAGCACCACTATTAATAAATTTAAAAGATGAACGATAGCCGTTTAGAACGGCTGCTATAGAACGACAAGAAAGGAAATTAGATAGGAGGTCACAGAGAGAAGGATATATTCCGAAAGATTGAAGTTTGGAAATCAAAGCTTGTGCCAGACTCTTTATAAAGCTTTCGAAATGTCCAGTGCTACATATATATATATATATATATATATATATATATATATATATATATATATATATATATATATATATATATATATATATATATATATATATATATAATGTAGAGAAATTTAAAATTCATGATGTTTAAAAAAATATATATAATAATATTTGAAATTCGTAGAAAAAACATTCGTTTACTCAAAGATTAGACCAATTTT
>SEYY01006126.1:72500-75000 GCA_009176605.1 Armadillidium nasatum | reverse complement strand
ACAACCCTGATTATTATAATTATTATTATTACTATTTATTTTGAAATATGGGAGTATGATGGAAATGACAAATAAATATTCATTTTAATTTTGGTAAGTGTTTTTGTTTGGGATGTAAAAAAATTACATTTTAAAATCAAGTCACGCGATATTCATTTTTATCTGAATTCAAAACAGAGAGAGAAATGACACGGGCGAAGAAAAACGCGCCAAAAAAATGACCGCGAATTTGGCGCCAATTTTTTTTTCTCCTCCTCCCTCTATTAAAAAATTGGTGTAAACAAAAAAGAGCGGGAATGATTCTTTATACTGTAAAAGCTTAAAGATTTGCATCAGTTATTTCTTTTTTTATATAAATATATTTCTTCGGACACAACGAGCAAAGAGAATTGTCATTAATGGCCTTTGGGAATCTTCTCTGTTGGTTTTTCCTTTCTTCGTTTCTTTTTTTTTTTTTTTTTTTTTTTTTTTTTTTTTTTTTTTTATAAAGAACCGCTACTTATCTTTCTGATGGTACAGAAAGAAACTAAAATTCTCTTGCGCTGAGGGGGAAATTTTTTTTAATGACTTCTTTAAGACTGATAAGGAAAAGAAGAAGAAGAAAGAGGGATCGAACTCCTTCCTCAACATGTCCAGGAAGGATGTACAAAAAGAGAATTTTTTTTTTTTTTTTTTTTTATCTCCATTTCTTCTTTAACATTATAAATAGAGAAAACAACTGATTTTGACCATTAAAATAGCAGTTATTTTTACATTTTTATTTTTATTTTTATTTTTTATTTTTATATATTTTTTTTTAATTTATTTATTTTTAATTCATTTTAGTTTCTAAATTAGTTTACTTTCTTTACACATTAACAAGAAATAAAAGGACTAATATATGTTCGAATATATATATATATATATATATATATATATATATATATATATATATATATATATATATATATATATATATATATATATATATATATATATATATATATATATATATATATATATATATATATATATATATATATATATATATATTATATATATATATATATATATATATATATATATATATATATATATATATATATATATATATATATATATATATATATATATATATATATATATATATATATATATATATATATATATATACTCCTCTGATGGGCAAAGGCCAGATGCCTACCAATTTACACAGAGTTAAGGAAAAGGCCAGAGCCTACCAATTTCACCAGAGTTAGGAAATACCGAAAATCTATTCACTAATGGTCGACATGTTCTGATACACGGCGTTTAAAAGTGTGCAAGTTAAAGGAAGATGGGAAAACAGATAAAGGGAGTGTGTTTCAGACTTTACCAGTAGAGTTCATGTAAGATTGAGCATAGAGGTTAAGTCTGGGATCGGAGAATTGAACAGAGAAAGGATAAGACTGTGTAGAAAGGCTTGTCGCACGAGCCCTTCTCATTGGAGGAGGTATGCGACGGAAGAGTTCAGAAAGCTGTTTCCTTTGTAAAAGCGATAAAATAGAGAGAGAAACGCAACAATTCGAAGGGCAGAAAGAGATTGGAGAAAGTTAGTAAGAACAAAAGAATTTATGAGACGAAAAGCCTTAGACTCCACCTTTTCGAGAAGAGTTGTATTTGTAGAGCCACTCCAGATATGTAAGGCGTACTAAATACGTGGGCAAACAACACCCCTATTAAGAGAAAGCAACTGGGGTGGCGTAAAAAAATCACGAAGGAGCCTCAGAACACCCAACCTCTTAGAAGATTGTTTAGAAAGGGAGGTAATGTGATTCTTCCAAGAAAGCTCAAGAGAAAAAGAAACACCGAGAATATTGACGACAGATGAAGGTTTCTTTGAGTCTGGTGTTTTCAAAGAAGATATCTAGTTGTGTGGAAAGTTGTGCGTCGAGTAGAAAGATGGATTATTGAGTTTTCGAGGCATTTGTATGCCCAAATTTGAAGTACGAGAAAGATCAGAGATCAGTTGCTTCAATACCACTTTTCTTGAGTCAATGAACTGCTGTCAAAGTCAGAAAAGTACAACCGCAAGTCAGACCAGTTAGTGGCACTGAAATGCCAAAAACGTCTCCGAGCCGAAGTCGGGGTCGTTCTGCGAAAGCCTTGAAGAGAAAGAATAAGAAACGGAAATAAGAACTTGATCGGATGAACCCAGAGGAGGAAAGAGTTTAACAGTATTATAGAAGAATAAAAGGTTAAGAAGAAATAAAGTATGTTGGGTATTATCAAAAGGGCCAGGAATATGGGTAGGGAGTCACACCAACCACTCAAGGTTTTTCTGGATAGAAAAGTCGTAGGCGAGTTCACCAACTGAATCATGATAACTAGATGAAAACCATTGGTGGTGGTGAATTTTGAAATCACCTAAAATGATGATTTCGGAGAAAGAAATAGAAAGAATGTGTTCTATTTTAGAGTTTAAATAGTTGAAGTATTTTTTATAGTCAGAATAATTAGGAGGTAAATAAAGAATTCAGAA
>SEYY01006126.1:55000-62500 GCA_009176605.1 Armadillidium nasatum | reverse complement strand
TTTTTTTTGGGGGGGGGGGAAGGAAATAGTAATATAAAAACAGTTAGATAAGACTAAAAACACATTCATGGAAAAGAGAATGAAAAGAGGGAATTTTCTATTATTATTATTATTATTATTATTATTATTATTATTATTATTATTATTATTATTATTATTATTATTATTATTATTATTCATTATTATTATTATTATTATCATTATTATTATTTTTTATTATTATTATTATTATTATTATTATTACTAATTTATTTATCTATTTTTTATATTTTATCGTTTATAATTAATTTTATAAAGATATTTTTCCTAATAATCAGAAATAAAATTTAAATACATTGTTATATATATATATATATATATATATATATATATATATATATATATATATATATATATATATATATATATATATATATATATATATATATATATATATATATATATATTGCAAATTCAACTTCAAAGTTATTTATCAATATAATTACTTATAATTCCGTATTATTTGCAATACAAAAAGAAATTTAAATTCTAAAGAATAGATAATTAAAATTTTTCCCTTGAATATTAAAAATAAATTATCTCTAATGCAAGAAGCAAAGAAATATAATAAGAACGAAAAAAATAATAATAATGAAAATAATAATAATAATAAATGAATACAATTAAAAAATCTTCACTCCCCTTTTTTTTTCCTACTGAAGATTGAAAAGAAAACTAAATCTTCGTTTTTCATCAATCTCTTCGAACTGAATTTCACCCTTTTATGATGACGGATTGCAGACCAAATTTCAAAAAACGTGACCTATCCATGCACTTATTTCGTGTCTATTTTACACATTTTTGTAGTCGGGGTAGTCAGTGGAATACAAAACAAGGGAAAATAGGGAAAAACAAAGTTAAAACTACATAAAGAAGTATATATATATAATATATATATATATATATATATATATATATATATATATATATATATATATATATATATATATATATATATATATATATATATATATATATATATATATATATATATATATATATATATATATATATATATATATATATATATATATATATATATATATATATATATATATATATAATATATATATATATATATATATATATATATATATATATATATATATATATATATATATATATATATATATATAATTTAGAAATTTTTTATTTATTTTGATGCTGGGTGAAGCATAATATATTATATTATCTAATCTAAGTACATTTTGTTGCCTGGCTCCCAATTTCTTATTTTATTTATTTATTTATTTATTTATTTATTTATTTATTTATTTATTTATTTAATAATTCTTGACTCGTCTCTTCATTATTTATGTCTGCAGATTTCTTGCATCTAACATCCTGAAACATACTTCTCATTATGTATATCTGCATACTGTTTTTTTGAACAATTGTATTTTATCTGCCTGATTGAAAGGTATTTAATTATTTCGGTATGAGAAGGAAAAAATTAAATATATTTTAATAATAAAATTTTTTTTAAAAAAAGTATTAGCATATATTAAAGTTTTAAAAAAAGTTTAAAAGTTTAAATGCCTAAACATTACCTGAAAGGTAAATTGCAAGAATATACAGTTTCCAGTGGATTTACGACCTTCAAGGGTGAGGGGCGCAGTTGACAAGGAGTCCCCAATTTGCTCGTAACCCCTTATTTCAATATAAAGGACCATTGCAAAAATTGTCCTAACGATTCGTTGGGACAAGTGGTAAAAATATCACAGTAAAATTTTCAAAAGAGAAAAGACATGTTAAGCATAAGAAAGTCGCTTCACCGATTTATTTTCTAATAAGAAAATAACTGAAAAAATTTGTCCTGACATTTTTACCACTTGTCCCAACGATTCGTTAGAACAAATTTTTGTAGTGAGACAAAATATATTCCTTTGCAAGGCAGGTTAAATAAAATAGTGATGTGCTTTCACTTACTCGCAGCATGAGTCTTTCTTTACTCCAATTTCATCTATATTTATTAATTTATACTTAATAAACTAAGCTTCATTAAGCTTTTAGTTTTCTCTATACAACATAACTTTATATCAGACCTACTTTGAAAACTAATACAATATTTAAAAGATAAAAATATATATGTATTACCTTCGTAGACTCCAATATATTAAAAAAAAAAAGGTAAAGTTTTGTAAGTTTGGATAAAAATAAAACACAAGACAAAGAAAAGTCGCTCCACAATTACAAATTAAGCCGAAACTTCTTTACAAAACAGGATCGAAAATAAAGATCAAGGAAAGCTTTCTTTAAACAAAAATAATAATGATAATAATAATAATTAAAATAATAATAATGACAATAAAAATAATAGGAAAAAATAATGATAATAATAATAACAACAATAATAATAATAATGACTTCAGCAACAGAAACGACATCAAAAAAACAACAACAATAACAACAACAACAACAATAACAACAACAACTACAACAACAATAATAATAATAATAATAATAATAATAATAATAATAATAATAATAATAATAATAATAATAATAATAATAATAATAATTATAATAATAATAATAATAATCTTAGAATTTTTCTAAGCAAGCTATTGTTCGGTGCTTAATTTTTAGTTTTAAAAACAATTTTATTTTTTGCGAATAATGCATTAATACTTTACAATCTTTTGTTTGGGGAAAATATATATATATATATATATATATATATATATATATATATATATATATATATATATATATATATATATATATATATATATATATATATATATATATATATACGTGTGTGTCATGTAGGTTTGTGTGTAGATGTGTTTTGTGTGTGTTTGCCAGTAAGCAAAAAAAATGCATCTCTTGAAACCAAATTTCGTTCTTAAAAAAAAAAAGTAGTTCATAATTATCGATCGATATATATATCTTGAAACCAAATTTCGATATATCGATATATATATATATATATATATATATATATATATATATATATATATATATATATATATATATATATATATATATATATATATATATATATATATATATATATATATATATATATATATATATATATATATATATATATCTTGAAATCAAATATCGTTCTTAAAAAAGTTAGTTCATAATTATCGAATATACTATTTATGGTGAATGAAATGTGAAAAATTAATTTAAAAAATGTATAAAAAAAAAATAAAAAATAAAAAATTAAAATTTGGAAAAAAAAATGTTGGAAATGGTTTTTTATTTATTTTATTTTATTAATTTATTTATTTGTCAAAATGCTTTTCTTATTGTCTCAGAATTTTATTTATTTATAATAATAATAATAATAATAATAATAATAATAATAATAATAATAATAATAATAATAATAATAATAATAATAATAATAATAACATTAATAATCTTAGAATATTAAAATATTAATACTAATATTAATACTAATAATTAATATTAGAATATTAATACTAATATCTTTCAATCTTTCTAATAAGTGTCATCAGTACTTTTATTATTATTATTTGTTTATATTTTATTGTTTATTGTTTATTTTTTATTTATTTTTTATTAACTCTATCAGTATTATGTTCGAATCTTTTCAAGGTCAATTGGTGGCATGTTTATTATCTCTCTGATTTTGCTTCCATACACTGCAAAAAATTGTCCTAACGAATCGTTGGGACAAGTGGCAAAAATATCACAACAAATTTTTTTCTGTTATTTTCTTATTACAAAATAAATCGGTGAAGCGACTTTCTTATGCTTAACATGTCTTTTCTCTATTGAAAATTTTACTGTTAAATTTTTTACCACTTGTCCCAACGATTCGTTAGGACAATTTTTGCAGTGCAGAGTTCAATTTCGACTTCAACTTTCCTGTTTTATACGAAAATGAGATTTTACTGTGTAGTTCCCTCACGTTTGTGAAATTCAACTCATTAAAAATTCAGCTTCATTAAATATTTCCTTCTTTATTTATTTCTTTCTTTCTTTCTATCTATCTTTTTCTTTCTTTCTTTCTTTCTTTCTTTCTTTCTTTCTTTCTTTCATCTTTCCAGTCTCCAACAAAGCTGACACTACTGTCTCAAATGCGAGCAAACATAAACCTTCTTTGTCTGAGAACAAAAGAGAAAAAATAATTTGCTTGGAAATCTGATACGAAAAAGGTTGCTAAGGTTGCGCAAAAGAAAGAGCGAAGATTTTTCATTTTTGCACAGTTGCTTTAATTATATACAGGTTTTATCTACCACTTGTATGGTGTACCATTATCACATCTGAAGAAAAGTGTTTAGTTCTACCTTTTATTTTTAGATGGTGTTAGATTATAAAGCTGAAAGATTAACAAACTATCCTTTACTTTCTAACTCTCTTAACCCTCTGTTCTACGACATAATGCTAGAGCTTTATCTCTTTTTAACAAGTAATACAGTTGCGGGTGCTCGAGAGAGAGCTTTGCATTTCCATACTAGCATTAAAAGTATTTCTTTTTTCACAGATTTTTTGAGTGGAGTTTAATAACTCCATGTTTTATATTCCCTATTATTTTTATATCTGTAATAATAATAATAATAATAATAATAATAATAATAATAATAATAATAATAATAATAATAATAATAATAATAATAATAATAATAATAATAATAATAATAAATAATAATAATAATAATAATAATAATAATAATAATAATAATAATAATAATTATAATAAAAATAATAATAATAATAATAATAATAATAATAATAATAATAATAATAATAATAATAATAATAATAATAATAATAATAATAATAATAATAATAATAATAATAATAATAATAAGTTAGATATTAAAATAAATTCTGTTAAAAAAAAAAAAAAAAACAGTTCGATCTCATTCCACATATATCATTAGTTGAAAAAAAAATTTATGCAATCCATTTAAGACTTGAATTCCCCCCCCCCTCACCCTCCATATTAACGCCATTCCAATGTAGACCAAAGTTCCCCATTGGAAATCTCAGTCCACGAAGAAAAAAACAAATATTCATTTCTTACCTCTTATTTTATTTTAAAATTCTTTCTGTATACATAAAATTTATTAAGATTAGTGAAACATCACAAAAAGATACAAATAATTTACAAAATGTTTAATCAGGAATGTTGTACAGAAGGAAAAAATGTGTACGTGTGCGTCATGTGGGTTTGTGTGTAGATGTGTTTTATGTGTTTGTCTGTAAACCAAAAAATGTTTCCCTTGCAAATGAAATTCTACAACTCGTAATTCTTCCACATTATCAACTCAGTTTTGCTACCTTGCTTCATCGCATATATATATATATATATATATATATATATATATATATATATATATATATATATATATATATATATATATATATATATATATATATATACTGCAAAATTGTCCTAACGAATCGTTGGGACAAGTGAGAAAAATATCACAGTAAAATTTTCAACAGAGAAAAGGGCATGTTAAACATGAAAAAGTCGCTGCACCGATTTATTTTCTGTTAAGAAAAATAGCTAAAAAAAAAATTGTTGTACATTTTAGCCAATTGTCCCAACGATTCGTTAGGACAATTTTTGCAGTATATATATATATATATATATATATATATATATATATATATATATATATATATATATATATATATATATATATATATATATATATATATATATATATATATATATATATATATATATATATATATATATATATATATATATATATATATATATATATATATATATATATATATATATATATATATATATATATATATATATATATATATATATATATATATATATATATAGAGAGATGTGTGTGTGTGTGTTTGCGTCTGTGTATGTGTGTGTGAAAAAGTGTTTAGAGTTTCCACCCTTGAAGTATGGCTGTAAGTCGCTTTAAAGATTCTTAATGGAAAAACCACACGAATTGTTTACTGAATGGACAATGCAGTTTGTTGGAAAGTTTTCCGTATTTCGGTACAGTGAACAATACTAACATATTACTAAAACACAGTCAACATTCTGAACAAAACATTTAGATCTTTATAATACTTCCGCTCGCAGAAAGTACGATTAACTGAAATCTGAGTCATATTCAATGGTGATTCTATCAATCTATGTAACCTGAGCTCTGAAACAAGGCCTGTATCACCAAATTTAGTTTCTATTTCTTCAACCTACTCATCAATGCATTTAAAAAAATTTCTCAGCGACTGAGAGATCCTGAAGATTCAGGATTATTGATGGACTTGTAAATGCTCCTCTCCCACCTCATCTCAATTAGGACATTGCCCGTGAATGATGTTGGGTTACTTTAAACAAGGGTTTTCCAACCTTGCTTTTAATGTCGACTTTCTGAGACCTAACTTTACGTATATGGACCACCATATTTTCATATTTTCTTTGAGGACCCCCTCAAAGCTTTCTGTGGTTCCTGGGGGTCCATTTGGACCTGGGTGGGAAACTCTGCTATAAACAATAGATAAGGGATATGTTTAAATTAATAAACTTCGTAATATTTTTATTTATTATGATAAAAAAAAATTATATTTTGAATTTATTTATTTTAAAATAATGTCTTAAAAACAGAAATAAAAATAAGATTCGACTTATTAGAAATAAAATTTGAAACTAGAACTACCAAATCCCCTTCTACTCCCCCCCCCCTAAAATAAATATATAAATAAATATATAAAAATTAAGTGAATGAATGTATCATTTTGAAGATTTCTCTTCACCACTCATATCACTCATTGAAAGTAAAGCTGATAACATTTAATATTTCGTTCAAACAGAAGAGCGATCGGAAAAGAAAACACTTCTAAGTCAACCTAAAATTTAAAACATTCCAGACATTTAAAATGCTATTTATCCTAATCCAATAAATTTAATTTACAGACTGGAACAGAGATATTCAGCAAATACCCATCATATACACATTGCGAAAATTGTCCTAACGAATCGTTGGGACAAGTGGCAAAGAATGTCACAACAAATTTTTTTTCCAGTTATTTTCTTATTAGAAAATAAATCGGTGAAGTGACTTTTGCATATTTAACATGCCTTTTCTCTATTAAAAATTTTATCTGCAACATTTTTGCCACTTGTCCCAGTCAGTCGTTAGGACAATTTTTTCAGTGCATGGTCTGACGAATAAAGGGATAAATGAAACTGTCCTGTTCGTGTCCATAAACTGTCAATTTAGAAAATAATTACCACGTATTCTCCAGACAGTGACGAGGAACCATCATCACAAGCTGATCCTCTATATAATTTATGTTAACATTAAATTGCCTTTATACGATATTAATTTAAAGTATAACATTATTAATTTCGATATCTGTAATGGCACGAAAACACTATATATATATATATATATATATATATATATATATATATATATATATATATATATATATATATATATATATATATATATATATATATATATATATATATATATATATATA
>SEYY01006126.1:50000-52500 GCA_009176605.1 Armadillidium nasatum | reverse complement strand
ATAACTTCTGGTCGAAAAAGGATTGGGATTTCGACGCAGTCAGGACAAATGAGGAATAATTCTTCGCCTGGTTCTAGAGGCTGGGAACCTATTAAACCAGTTTTTTTTTTTTCTTCCCAAGTACGGCTGCAGGAATATGAAGTTTCTGCAGCCGACACCACCCTGCATCTTGCGGGATATGGTGTAGAGTATAAAATAATATAATATATATATATATATATATATATATATATATATATATATATATATATATATATATATATATATATATATATATATATATATATATATATATATATATATATCGGGTTAGAGAGAAAAATGAACTGAATAACATAGTAAATCCTTTCGTGACTTTTAGTTAATCGCATTATAATGTTATAACCTTTATATCCACCTCTTCGATCATTTCCGCTCATTTCTATCTATATTGTTCAATCGTTTCATGAATTTTTTGTTCAAACATATCTAGCTTCAAAAAGAAAGCATTTGTATAATTTATGAGCTTCAAAATAATCGGATTTACAATTGAGCTTCTTCGATTTTCTTTTATGATCAGTTCTATATGGTTAGAATATTTCCTTTAATATGAAGATATTATTCGAGATTATTAGTTCGTACTTCTGTTATATTATAATTCAGCTGAAAGTTATAAATATTTTATTAACTCCTGTTCTCATGCTATATGATACTGGTATTCTGGAGTAGTTTTACATTCGAACTTTTAACACTCATGTTATTTATTATTTATTCCGTGTGAAGTGTAAAATCGATTCTTTAATAGAACCAAAACACTTTCTTCCTTAAAAAAATATGATGTTATGACGTTTTGATTCTTCTTCCTCTTACTATATATCTTTGGACGATTTTACTGCCATTTCTCTCAAAAAATCACTTTAACTACAATTTAGATCTATCATATTTAATACTGCAAATAATTTCGAAGATACAGTTACTGATCTCTCTCTCTCTCTCTCTCTCTCTCTCTCTCTCTCTCTCTCTCTCTCTCTCTCTCTCTCTCTCTCTCTTCTCTTCTCTCTCTCTCTCTCTCTCTCTCTCTCTCTCTCTCTCTCTCTCTCTCTCTCTCTCTCTCTCTCTCTCTCTCTCTCTCTCTCTCTCTCTCTTCTCTCTCTCTCTCTCTCTCTCTCTCTCTCTCTCTCTCTCTCTCTCTCAGATTGAAACTAAGAAGGCGTAAGGTTCTGTTGATATCTTTACTTGTAGTTCTTAAAACTTGCGTTTCTGAGCTTTTATTACCTTGGCATACTGCTTCATTTTTATTTACCAATTTGAATTTTTATTGCCGTTGAAACAGGCGCTCGTTCGATCGGTGTTTAAAAAGAGTTTCAATCAATTCTCTAATTTTGTAATATTATTTTAGTCTCTATTTTTTCTTCAGATTTTTATTCTATTCAAAACCTGTAGATCTGAAACATCAGTTTTCTAGAGTAATTTTATTATAAAGATTTTAGAGTAATGATCATTAAACTTAAACAAAGCTTGAATTTGCTGTGGGAGTTTGCTGAGTCATAATTCTTTCCTAGATTATTTCAAATCAAAAAATAATAGTTGTAAATCTTCACATCCCTAAATTTATATATGTGGTAGAGATTAAAATTTTCCGAAAACCTTTTATAAAACTTAATGAGATTATGAGTAATAAGTAATCAGGGATTTGAAAATAATTTCAAAGAAATTTTCTTTTCTTCCTTTGTTCGTACTCCATCCATTTCCTTACAGCTACAAAAACTCATCATCATCATCATCATCATCATCATCATCATCATCATCATCATCATCATCATCATCATCATCATCATCATCATCACATCATCACTATCATTATCATCATCATCATCATCATCATCATCATCATCATCATCATCATCATCATCATCATCATTATCACTATCATTATCACCATAACTCATCATTATCATCATCCATCATCATTATCATCATCATCATCACCATTACCATTACAAGCACAGTAATGAATCCCCATCATCACAGGTCAAGAGAGAAAAGACCAATAAAAACCATATCAAGGAAGGGTTTCTATGGGAAAAAATATAATAATAATATTTATAATTATAATAATTATAACAAATATTATTTTAATTATATTTATAATTATAATAATTATATACTACTTAATAAATGTCGGTATTCTTACCAACGTATATAAAATAGAAGAAAAAAATCACAAAAATATTAATATATTTTATCAATATTAAAAACCAGTTCTTTCTTCGTGCGCAATAGAGCAACAATTTTTGTGCAAGATATAACAGAAATTTCCGTATGAAAAAAAAAAAAAAAAAAAAAAAAAAAAAAAAAAAAAAAACAGCAATTTCCGTGCGAGATATAACAGAAATTTTCGTGAGCAATATAGAATGGCAATTTTCGTGCAAGATTTAACAGAAATTTTCGTACGCAATAGATCAGCAATTCGGCTAAAAGAAAATTCCTTTGTAAAAATCGATTTCTATATTTGAAATCC
>SEYY01006126.1:37500-47500 GCA_009176605.1 Armadillidium nasatum | reverse complement strand
AGGAAGAAAGAGAAGGGGAAATATCGAAAAACGTCAAAATAAATGTGAATAGAAACAAACAAACAAATATAATATATATATATATATATATATATATATATATATATATATATATATATATATATATATATATATATATATATATATATATATATATATATATATATATATATATATATATATATATATATATATATATATATATATATATATATATATATATATATATATATATATATATATATATATATATATATATATATATATATATATATATATATATATATATATATAATAAGCTTCATTAATTTTGGTCACTCATTTATTTTTTCGTATTTTTAAAAATATTTTAATTTTTGAAATAAAACTTGAAAAATTTTTTTTGTCAAATCTGTGCTATTTGTTAAAGATTTTTTTTTTTTTAAATATAAAATACTTAAGTCAGAAAAGTAATTAAATATAATAATATCCTTTTAATTTTGAATTTATATTTGATTATTTTAATATATCGTCAGGTTAGGTTAAGATAGGTTAGGTTAGGCTAGATTAGGTTAGGTTAGATTAGGTTAGAAAATTCTTGGTCTTTTTGTAAGTTAAGTATATTTATATATATATATATATATATATATATATATATATATATATATATATATATATATATATATATATATATATATATATATATATATATAATCTTGGAAATGTGTGCTTGTTCAAGAATGCAAATATACTCGTATGTAATATACAGATAATAAACATGTATTTTGTATTTATGCTAAAAAAATCAATGAGAGCATATATATATATATATATATATATATATATATATATATATATATATATATATATATATATATATATATATATATATATATATATATATATATATATATATATATATATATATATATATATATATATATATATATATATATATATATATATATATATATATATATATATATATATATATATATATATATATATATATATATATATATATATATATATATATATATATATATATATATATATATATATATATATATATATATATATATATATATATATATATATATATATATATATATATATATATATATATATATATATATATATATATATATATATATATATATATATATATATATATATATATATATATATATATATATATATATATATATATATATATATATATATATATATATATATATATATATATACAAAATTTTTAAAGTCTGCAAATACTCTCACAGGCTGAAAATATGTCTGCTTATACGGGGATTCGAACTCTGACCACTCTGACGGTGCAAAAGGAAATCGCGAGAAGAAAGCTCATAGACGAACTGCCATCCAGACTAACTAAACGGACCTCCCTGACCGCATTCTGACACAGGGCAATAGGTCATTCTTCTATCCCACCCCACTCGCAGACCGACATTGAATATACAAAATTTTTATTTTAAAGTCTGTTAATTCTCCCACAGACTGAAAATATACGCAAATTTAAGGTGTGCTATACGGGGATTCAAACCCTTACCACTTGGATGGTAAGACACAGTGTTACGGTCGGGGAGATTTGTGTATTTAGTTTGTATTGCAGCTGCCTATGAGCTTTCTCATCGAGATTTCCATTTGCACCGTCTTACCATCCAAGTGGACAGGGTTCGAAACCCCGTACAGTAGACCTTAAATTTGTGCATATATATATATATATATATATATATATATATATATATATATATATATATATATATATATATATATATATATATATATATACTCAGTACATCTTTCATTGATATTCATTTAAGCAAATCCTCAAAACTGTTCGTGAGAAGTTTGCTTATTACAATCAATTCTTATTTACTTTATTCTAAATCTTTTGGGGTGAAGCGACAAAAATCAATACGGAAGAACTTTTCATTATATTTCTTCCTTTTTAAAGAAGTGGTGCTACATTCATTGTCTAATGTCGGTCTATTTTGTAAGATACATTAGTTACGGTGGGTTTAGTGTTATTAGAGTAAGCTTGTTATTTTTGCGTAGAAAAATAAGATAAAATATCAATGAAAACGATAATATATATATATATATATATTAAAATACAAGATTTCTTGAATGTTAAAAGTAGCTTTTGTGTGAATCATAAATTTCCTTAAGCTGCTTGTTTATAATCCTCAAGGCTAGTTTTTAAGTAAAATTTATTAACATTATATTAGATTTTATGCAATTTACAATCTGCGATTTTAATGGTTTCAGAAGTGAGAAAAAATCATGACCTTATGAATATAGACAAAAGGGACTTTATTTTAGCATATATCCCAATTCCGATCTTAATTATTATTTTGTAAGATAATAATTCGATCCTATATTTTTTAATATTTTATATTTTATTTTCATATTAAATTTTAATATGTAATAAAATATTAATTGGAATGCATTACATGGTTTGCTTCAAAAAAAATATAATATATATATATATATATATATATATATATATATATATATATATATATATATATATATATATATATATATATATATTATGAGAAGGAAATTATAAAATTTGGCAAACGTTTTCAAAATTTACATTCCTATTTATTTTATTATTTTTTCGACTGGTTTGTTTTAAAATATCTCAAGCCTGAGCATTTTGCAAACTTATATTATATATATATATATATATATATATATATATATATATATATATATATATATATATATATATATATATATATATATATATAATATATATATATATATATATATATATATATATATATATATATATATATATATATAAATTTAAAGTTAGTAATTTTTAATAATAATAAGTGAAAAACGTAAGCATACTTCCCTCTCAGAGCCTGTATTTTACGATGACTCCGCTAGACACACATTGTTTACCATTTAATATTCAACTAGCTGTGCTACATTAAGTTGCGTTTTTTATCATTTTCAATTTTTAAAATTTATAATAACCCTTTCTTGTATCAAGAGAAGAGGCCAATTACTATTTTTTTTTTAGTAATAAAAAAATTGAAATCTTTAAATATTTTTTTTGTTCAATTACACATTAATAAAAGCTTTTAAATTTATTTGTCGTTTTATTATTTATTCGTATTATTTTTGTTATTCATTTCAAGCATGGAAATCTTCAGTGATACAAACAGAGATAATAATCGAAAAAAATTATTGGAACCAATTTTCATTTTTCCTGTAGCTTACCTATCTCAGAAGTCCGGTTTCAAACAATCCGGGATCTTGCCGGAACCAATTAGGTGGACTATGCGAGGTATATATATATATATATATATATATATATATATATATATATATATATATATATATATATATATATATATATATATATATATATATATATATATAAATATATATGGATATATATATATATATATATATATATAATTTTATATATATTTTTTATAATATATATATTATATATAGTGGTTATATCCAAATATTTATGTAAATATATAAGTTGGATTAAAAAAAAAAAAAAAAAAAATAAATATATATATATATATATATATATATATATATATATATATATATATATATATATATATATATATATATATATATATATATATATATATATATATATATATATAATATATATATATATATATATATATATATATATATATATATATATATATATATATATATATATATATATATATATATATATATATATATATATATATATATATATATATATATATATATATATATATATATATATATATATATATATATATATATATATATATATATATATATATATATATATATATATATATATAATTATATATTTTAAAACAATCTCGGCACAAGATATCGAAACTTTGCTTATTCTAGAATCTAGATCAACTTGTTTTAAATAACTCTAAAAAATAAAAAATAAAAAATAAAATAAATAAAATAAAATAAAATAAAATAAAAAATTTTTTTTTTTTTCTATAGAAGCAAATCATTAAAACTTGAAATATGTTAAGTTTGTTCGCTCATTTATTTTTTTTATTTCATTTGGCGCCAAAACATCTCTGACTTTTGCAGTAGAAATTTTGCGAATAGGCAAATAAAGAACTTGGGAACCATTTCTTTTTTTTTTTTTTTTTATAATATTCAAAGTCCAAATATTTTTTTTTTTTTTTTGTCGTTTCAATGCTCTGCAGTATAAGAAAATCTTCACATAAATCATAAGATTTGAATATTTCATATGTCCATTTATATATAAATGAATAATTCAGCACATAAACACAAACACACTATATATATATATATATATATATATATATATATATATATATATATATATATATATATATATATATATATATATATATATATATATATATATATATATATATATATATATATATATATATATATATATATATATATATATATATATATATATATATATATATATATATATATATATATATATATATTATATATATATATATATATATATATATATATATATATATATATATATATATATATATATATATATATATATATATATATATATATATATATATATATATAAATAAACAGGAATAAAAAAAAAGGAAAAAAAAAAAAAAAATAGAAAAAAAAAAAAAAGAAGAAAAGAAGAAAAAGAAGAAGAAGAAATTATTTTACATTAAAAAATGTTTCACCTTCTGAAAGATAAAAATAGAAACAAAATTGACGAAAGAAGATTATTAAGAATAAGAGAATAAGAAGAAAAAAAAACAAGAACATAGGTAATAAGGAAAACAAAATAACAACAACAACAAGAAAAACAAAAAGACCAAGCAAGTAAAACAAGAAGAAGAACAAACAATAAGAAGAACAAGATCAACAAGAAAAGGAAGAATAATGAGAAGTACAAGAGATGGAAGAGGAAACTGTAATTTTTTTTTTTTTTTTTTTTTTTTTTTTTAAATTCTTCATTTACAATTGTTTTATGAATTCTGAACGACAGTTTCTTAATGTTTTGTTCAAAAATTTTACTCATTATAATTTTAAACATTTTTTTTCCTTAATGTTTTTTTTATTTATGCAAAAACCATTTTTTTTAACTTTTGATCACAAATAGTTATTTAATATTTTTATGACCCTATTTGGCAGTTTTACTTTTAAAAATTACTCATTTCAAAAAGTTTTTATTAAACTAATTTGCATAGTAATTTTCCTTAACCTATATATATATATATATATATATATATATATATATATATATATATATATATATATATATATATATATATATATATATATATATATTTGTTGTAGGTGTGTACATATATATGTGTGTGTTTGTGTGTGTGTGCGTCAACCAATGAGAATAACAGCTCCAAAATTAAAGCTATTTTGAATTCAATTTCAATCTTGTTATTTTATCGATTTAAATTTATTTATAATCTGTAAAATATTATTAATTAAATGTTATTTGTTAAAATTAATAATATTAAAAATAATTTTTCTGTGAAATATAAAAATAAATAATTTAAGTGATCAGCTCAAGAGTCGAAATTTATTAATTAAAATAGATATTTTCTTCTACTCGTATTAGATCAAAGTAATATATTAATACTTGGTACTTCCATATTTATACATAAATAATGACATGTTATATATTTATACATTAAAAATTTTATATATTTTTACTTTAATATTATATATATATATATATATTTTACTATTATATAATATATATATATATATATATATATATATATATATATATATATATATATATATATATATATATATATATATATATATATATATATATATATATATATATATATATATATATATATATATATATATATATATTACATAGGTTATATATTTGTACTTTAAAAATGTTATATATTATATGTTATATTTTATACATTAAAAATGCTATATATTTGTACTTTAATATTAATATATTATATATTTTTACATTAATTAATATATATTTTACACATAGTATATTTTATACATTAAAAATGTTATATATTTTTACTTTAATATAGGTATATTGTATATATTTTTAACATTTATTTTATATTTATTTTACATAGGTTATATTTTTGTACTTTCAAAATATTATATATTTTTACGTTAATATTGATATATATATTTTTACATTAATTATATATTTTACATATGTTATATATTTGTACATTAAAAATATATTATATATTTTTATTTTAATTTTTATATATTTTATATATTTTTACATTAATAATGATATGTTATATATTTGTACTTTTATAATGATATTACAGTAAAAATTTTTACTTTAATAATATGTTAAATATTTAAACTATAAAAAAGAATGTTATATATCTATACTTTAATAATGCTATAACATATATATACTTTCATAATAATGTTATGAATTTAAACATTATTAATGGTTATATATTTACATTGATACTGATATATTATATATTTTTGCTTATAATATATATATATATATATATATATATATATATATATATATATATATATATATATATATATATATATATATATATATATATATATATATATATATATATATATATATATATATATATATATATATATATATATATATATATATATATATATATATATATATATATATATATATATATATATATATATATATATATATATATATATATATATATATATATATATATATATATATATATATATATATATATATATATTAATGATATGTTATAAATTTATATTTTCATAATGATATGTTATATATTTATACTTTAATAAAGATATGTTATATATTATTACTTTAATAATAATGTTATGTATTTATACATTAATAATGATATGTCATATATTTTTACATTGAAAATATGTTATATATTTACACTTTAATGATGATATATTATATATTTTTACTTTAGTAATCTAAATACATAAATAATGATGATATGTTATATATTTTTATTTTCATAATGATATGTTTTATATTTATACATTAATAATGATATATTATATATTTTTATTTTAATAAGTAAAATACATAAATAATGATGATATGTTATATATTTATATTTTCATAATGATATGTTTTCTATTTTTCCTTTAATAATGATATGTTATTTATAATTACTTTAATAATAATTTGTTATATATTTATACAATAATAATGATATGTTATATATTTATATTTTCATAATGATATGTTGAACTTTAATAATGATGTTATATATTTTTACTTTAATAATATCTTAAATATTTCTACTTTAATAATATGTTATACAATATTATTAGAGGATTTGTTACGTATTTATACAATAATAATGATGTTATATATTTTTAATTTAATAATGAAATGTTATATATTTATACTTTAATAGGGATATGTTATGTATTTATACATTAATGATATGTCTTTTTTTTATTTACAGTTTCAAAATTATGTTATATATTTATACATTAATAATGATGTTATATATTTTTACTTTAATAATGATATGTTATATATTTATATATTAATAATGATATATATATATATATATATATATATATATATATATATATATATATATATATATATATATATATATATATATATATATATATATATATATATATATATTATATATATATATATATATATATATATATATATATATATATATATATATATATATATATATATATATATATACCTCTCCTTTCCTATTATGAGGAACCTTTGCGTACCGAAACACTTCTAGGTTTGGTTCTGCCCCCTCTTAAGGAACCTCTGCGTTCCAAAAGCCTTTCTAGGAAGAACCTCTGCCCCCTGAGGAACTTCTGCGTTCCGGGAACCCTTTCAGGAGAAACCTTCGTGTTCCAGAACCCTTCTAGGAGGAACCTCTGCGTTCCGAACCTTTACAGGGGCCTCAAAAAAGAAGTTCAAAACCCAGTAAACTTGGCTGAGCGCTATTCCAAGTCTCTCACGTCATAGTTATGATGAGGGCTTCACCACCAACCCATAAAAGGGGTCCTTGGCCTTCCTAAAGGATCTAAGAAGGCCACTGGATAAGCCCAACTTTCTCAAAAAGCATCACGAAAGAGCGTGGGCTCCCTGGAGTACCCACAGATAGCCCCCCGGATGCTGTAGCGGCTCTTGTTCGATTCCTAGCGCCTCAAATACTCAATAGGTTTATCTGACGGTGAATAGTGCGGTTATTACTAATATATATATATATATATATATATATATATATATATATATATATATATATATATATATATATATATATATATATATATATATATATATATATATATATATATATATATATATATATATATATAAGAAACAGGAACTTTATAACAAAGCAACTTCATTCAATGTTTTCGCTGGTGTGAGGTTTCCATGGAAACTTTGCAACTTTAAGTAATTAGTGTCAACCGACCATTTGTATAAGAGTGAAATTTAATCGTTTATTTAAATATTTCTAATTTAAAGAATAGATTTCATTTATTTTATAACTGAAAAAAAACTTATTTATAGCTTTTAAAAGTCATTGTTTTTTAGGCTCTGTATCTTATTTCTATTGTTTTCTTTTATAGCAAATGTTTCTTTTTTTTAAATTCAGATCTTTCGTTCGTCTTGTATAAAGATGAGAAAACAAAATGCAATAGATTTAAGGGTAATATAAAGAAACAGTAACTTTAATAAGAGTAACAACTACAATAGAAACAGCAATAACAAAAACAATGGAAGCAACAACAATAACCAATAGCAGTAACCAGCAAAAGTAACCAAAAAAAATAATTGCAATAATTGAAATTAATGCTTGAAAAATGTGTAGGTAGAGACAAATATATATTTTTTTTCATTTTCATCACATTTAAAACACTCCCCTTTCTAACGGGTTAACTCATTTCTAATATATGCCAGTCTCAGAACAAAATTTATCATCATTTATTCCCGTCTGAAAAGATTCGTTGGGAGGATTTTTTTTTTTTTTTTTTTTTTTTTTTTTTTTTTTTTTTTTTTTTTTTTTTTTTTTTTTTTTTTTTTACACCCCACCACTCACGGACAAAGCCCTGATTTTTAATAAAAAAGACTTAGTCAAACTCTGTGAAGCAAGATTTACCATTCTAAACACAAAGAACTTGGGGGAAAAAAAAATTCTTTTTCCCAATTAGAACAAATAAAATTGTCCTAACGAGTTGTTGGGACAAGTGGCAAAAATGTCAACAAATCATTTCAGTTTTTTTTCTAATTGGAAAATAAATCGGGGTAGCGACTTTCTTATGCTTAACATGTCTTTTCTCTATTGAAAAAATTTTACTGTGACATTTTTGTCACTTGTCCCAACGATTCGTTAGGACAAATTTGGCAGTGTAGCAATGACTCTGTCAAATTTCGTCAACTATTTTGTGTTATAAATGAACCACAAAAAGAAAAATACTTTTGGCAACCTCCCAAATGTTAATAAAGGGAAAAAATTATTTATTCCTCTTAATATTAATGAGTATATATATATATATATATATATATATATATATATATATATATATATATATATATTATATATATATATATATATATATATATATATATATATATATATATATATATATATATATATATATATATATATATATATATATATATATATATATATATATATATATATATATATATATATATATATATATATATATATATATATATATATATATATATATATATATATATATATATATATATATATATATATATATATATATATATATATATATATATATATATATATATATATATATATATATATATATATATATATATATATATATATATATATATACTGTGTACAAATTTGCTGACGAGTATCCCTATAGGTAACGAGAGGTAACATCCACCATGCCAGAAGTGAATAACGTTTTACTTCTCTGATTCTGTGGCTAAAAATTAAAATAAAATAAGTAAAGGAAGTATGCTAAGTTAAGTGTCTATTTCCAA
>SEYY01006126.1:15000-22500 GCA_009176605.1 Armadillidium nasatum | reverse complement strand
ATATACAGAGTGTTACAGGACCTTATCGACAAACTTGTAGGACCGAAAGGTCATACAGAGATGAACATTTTTAAAGTACATATACCCCACAACCCGTCGTCTCGGAGTTGCGCTCATGGATTAGTATGCTCGCCCGTAAGATTAGGAAATGGAATAGAAACAGTTGTACACAATACATTTTATTGGAAGGCATGTTTACATTGCGATATATTCAAACAATCTGTCCTGCGCCTCATTACATATCTGATACCGTCGCAGCAACGACCGTCCAACTCTGTCGAACATGGAAGGATTCTGGGTGATGTAGTGAAATACATCATTTATACTGGCAATCGGCTGAGTTCTAAAGGTAACTGGAGTTTCATACACCGTACCTATGACATGCCGCCAAAGATAAGAGTCAAGGGGCGTCAGGTCAGGTGAACGCGGTGGCCACGCAACAGGTCCTGCACATCCAAAGTCGACGATTAGTTGCTCCCGGGCATCAATACAGAAGTGTGCTGAGGCACTATCATGCTGGAACCAGAGTTGTCGGGGCACCGCAAGCGGTACGTTGTCCAGCAGGTCTGGAAATACGGTCTGCAGAAACTGTAAGCATGTAGCTCCCGTTAGCCTTGCTGGTAAGATTACAGGTCCCATCAAATGTCGGCCACCAATTCCAGCCCAGATATTCCAGGAAAACTTTTGCTGGTGATATCGAACAACAACCGTATGTGGGTTCGCATAGTCCAAAAAGTGACTATCCCTGCTGCTAAAATAACCGTCACGAGTAAAGTAGGCTTCATCTGTGAATAACACGTGCGTGGAGAAGGCAACATCATTTGCACAGCGATGAAGGAACCACCGTACAAAGTGCATACGAGGTTCAAAATCACTTGAGTTCTTTGAAGGTGGTACACATGTAGGTTGTATTCCCGCAGAACCCTCCATTTAGACATGTCACTTACGCCCATATAATGCTCCACGGCACGCGTGTTGGATGACGAGGCTCGCTGAATTTTTCACACACGTCATTCTCGAATACCAGTTTTCTCAGAATAAGCCTTCTACCGCCCCTTTCCCGTAGTCGGCTATGTATTATAGCAAGGATACTTTAGTGTGGATGTTTCCTGTTAGGGTAACGTTGCTCAACTTGCAAAGTCGCAAGCACAAAGGGCATTCTGCGAAAAGATACCGTACTGTTAGAATAGTAATACATCTACAGAAGGGGCATATTGAGGTAGTTCCTAGGCCGTAAGATAGTTGTGAATCAAGTGTGTGTGACTATTACGTAGACGAGCAGACTCACCTTCTGATTATGGTTACAATTGCATGACGATCCATGACTCCAATGAGCTTAGTTTGACAGCTCGTAATGATATATATATATATATATATATATATATATATATATATATATATATATATATATATATATATATATATATATATATATATCATATACATATATATAATATATATATATATATATTAAATATATATATAAATATATATTATATTGCATATTATATATATATATATATATATATATATATATATAATATATATATATATATATAATATACTATATATATATATATATATATATATATATATATATATATATATATATATATATATATATATATATATATATATATATATATATATATATATATATATATATATATATATATATATATATATATATAATATATATATATATATATATATATATATATATATATAATATATATAATATATATATATATATATATATATATATATATATATATATATATATATATATATATATATATATATATATATATATATATATATATATATTCTTTGTTGATACTGAGGAGAATTATAAGGAAAATATTTACAAGTTATTATTCCATACTTTTTTTTTTTTATTCAGTTTTTCAACTTTTAATTGGATTAAAGATCTTTAAACTTATTATTTATAGTATAATATATATATATACTATATATATATATATATATATATATATATATATATATATATATATATATATATATATATATATATATATATATATATATATATATATATATATATATATATATATATATATATATATATATATATATATATATATATATATATATATATATATATATATATATATATATATATATATATATATATATATATATATATATATATATATATATATATATATATATATATATATATATATATATAATTTCTAAATTTGCTTCTTCCATCTTTCCCTCCTCTTGTTTCTTATGACCGCGCCATTGCTTCCTTACCCTCTGCTAAAGATGAACTCGTCATTCAAGTCTATTACATTAATTCCACTATAGACGATTCCGAAATTATTTCTCAATCTCCACATCCTTCCAACTCATTCATGCCTAATTTTGTAGTTTCAACTAAAGATGTTATTTCTTCTCTCACTGAACATTACAAGTTCTCTCATCAAGTTGACAAGCCATCATAGTATTATTTTTTCCCTTTTGAATTCTCACATCTAATGCTTCAGAAAATATAAATCTTTACTGTCTCTGCAGTCTGATCTCTTCCTTCATGTTGGGAGAGTGAACTAATGCAACCTGTTATTCCATACCGCACCCTTTGGCGTACCATTCCTATTCCTACTTACCTTCTTAAGGGTTCTCTACTTTCTTGCCTTGTTGAAGTAAAAGGCGACGATAATGTGAATGCTGCTGCGAACACAATTTATGAAATCAAATATATCAGGGGTATTTGCTGGTGGACCCCCTGGGTCCTAACTTTACGTATGTGAACTCCCTGAGTTCCAACTTTAGATATGTGGATCCTCTGAGTTCCTACTTTATGTTTGTTTGTAGACCCCTTGAGCTCTAACTTTACGTATGTAGATCCCCCATGAGGACCCCATGATTCCTAACTTTACGTATATGGACCCCCATATATTCATATAGATAAGGCTTAGCTCATATTATGGATCCCCGAAATAACATTTTTTCCTTGAGGACCATCTCACAGCTTCTGTAGTCCCCTGGAGGTTCACGTAGACTCCAGTTGGGAAACGCTGATATATATTGTCTTGCTTCTGCTCCCGCGCTTCCTTTTACTTTTAGAATCCATTTAGAAGTTCATTTAAAAAAAAATATCTGTCTGATTGAGAAACAAAAACTTATCAATTAAAGCTTCCTGAAACCCAGATATTAAATAAGTGTTATAATTTCACCTAACTCTGGAGCTGGATTACCTAACAATCTGTCTGCTTCATGGACAGATGTAGTAGCACGGCTAAGCAAAGCTGGACGCTTCCTTTGAGCCTCTTCCTCTTTCAACTTTCGAGAGCATCACCAGCTCTCATTGCTTGTGGACGTGTTTCACTCGCTCTGAGCTCGTGATGGCCTGAAGGGCAGTATTTTTTCTACCTGGAAGGACGGCATATCCCCTCGTAGGTGAGGTCCAGCTCTCAAAAAAAACGAAACAAAACTCCCTCTTTCGATAAATTGGTGTTTGGATCTAGACAGACTACTTTTATAGGGCTGCGTTAAAAGATATAATAACACTTTCCATTAATCTTCCTATAAGTTATACCATACCGACCCATTCTTGCCTCCTAGTAGGAAACAACACTCCTAATTAAACGATAAACATTATTTAGTTATTCACATACTGATGAGGAAAGCATCACTGGCTCTCATTGCTTGTAAACGTTGTTCACTCGCTCTGAACTCGTGATGACCTGAAGGGAAGTATTTTGTCTGACTGGAGGGACTACATATCCCCTCGTCGGTGAGGTCCGCTCTCAAAAAAAGCAAAACAAACATAATAATGAAATGACTGCAGCACAGAATGATTTGTACTTACACACAGCAATAAACGTGTACACAACGTATACTCACACGCATAGAAATAAAGTACGAGTAAATATAAAGAGTGTCCGTACAAGAGTTTGTGTGTAAATACAAACCAATAATGAGTTTTCAATAATGAAACTTGTTCTTCTTCTTCCATTAAAGCAAAAATTTCTCTTTTTCTTTTCTTCTTTTGAAAAATCACGGAAACTCAAACTTAAAACGATAAGAACCTTCATATTATTATTCACTTCTTTGCTTAAACACACAAACACATATACATGTACTCTCTCTTTCTTTATTTCTTTCTTTCTTTCTCTCTCTCTCTCTCTCTTTCTTTCTTTCTTTCTTTCTTTCTTTCTCTCTCTCTCTCTCTCTCTCTCTCTCTCTCTCTCTCTCTCTCTCTCTCTCTCTCTCTCTCTCTCTCTCTCTCTCTCTATCTATCTATCTATCTCTATCTCTATCTATCTACTATCTATCTAACTAACTATCTATCTATCTATCTATCTGTATTTCTAAAATTTAAATATATATATATTATATATATATATATATATATATATAATATATATATATATATATATATATATATTATATATATTATTATATATATATATATATATATATATATATATATATATATATATATATATATATATATATATATATATATATATATATATATATATATCTACCTGTATTGAAAAGATATATATCAATGTTTTAACCTGTTCTTGCTAATGAGTTCTTATCTAACCTTAATCAAAAGATTTGGAAACATCTTCCATCTTCTAATTTTAATTAAAAGATGTAAAATCATCTAATTATTTTAATTATATTAATTATATTAATTATTTTAATTATATTCCGATGTACTTCCATGTTCTCTACGACTTACTTCACCATTCTTCAGTACTTAAGTGATTTTTTTTTGGGAGGGTGCGGGGGTGGGGGGTGTTTAATTATAGTACAAGAAATGTCACAACTTCCGTCAGCGTCTTTTTTGTATCTGAAACCATATCGTTGCTGACATTTTTATCTGATCATTTTTTTTTAGCAGATATTTCAGACTGCGACATTAAGTCTGTTAAATCGATTACTAGTAGAAATATTCCTCTGGATTTTGTTCTATCTCTAAATCAATTTCTGTTATTATTAATTACTCTCTATTTGATATTTGATCATCTATTCTCCTGGCTCCACCATTGCGTTATTTTCGTCTCTTTCCAAACATCAGAAAAAAATTATAAATGAAAACATAAAAACAAATGACATTTCCCACATAATCAAAACATCAACATTGAATGTGAATGAAAAATGATTACAAAAAAGAAAATAGTAGAAGCAAACTTCTTTGACAAGACCTGGGAAAGAAAATTTGTTTTATTACAAATTAAAATTTAAGAGATCAAAACATTAATTGTTCACCAGATAGAGCATCACACCAATATTGAATATAATTATCTACCATATTAATAACTTTAACTTGATTTTGTTCTAATTTTTATCATGTGATCTCTCTCTCTCTCTCTCTCTCTCTCTATATATTATATATATATATATATATATATATATATATATATATATATATATATATATATATATATATATATATATATATATATATATATAACATCTGTTAATTACCCTAACTATTAATTACCATTTCCACACTATCTTCCCATTTCCACAATATCAAAATCATGGTCCACGAATATCCCCAAATTCTGTCTCTTTGGCAACTCGTAAATAAGGTTCCCGTCCACAGAGAAGGTCTTGTTTACGTCTGTCAGACGTCGAGGGAAATGCCATCCATTCATTTATGAGACAGGGAGAAGGGGAAACACTCAAATTGTAAAGGAATACACTAACCTCTGCCTCTCTAATATATATACATTTATATATATATATATATATATATATATATATATATATATATATATATATATATATATATATATAATATATATATATTATATATATTATATATATAATATATATATATATATATATATATATATTATATATATATATATATATATATATATGGCTATCATAATATATATATATATAATATTTATATATATATATATATAATATATATATATATATATATATATATATATATATATATATATATATATATATTATATATATATATATATATAATTGTGTGTGTGAATGTGTGTGTGTATGTGTGTGTATGTGTGTAAATAACAATGTTTTTATTATTTAGTAACATGAGTGTATAAGTTTATTGCTTCTTTGATTCTCGAAAATTATTTCTTTGTTTTATTTTCTACTTTTAATTGTAATTTTTATATATTTCTTTCATATTATACTCTTTTCATCTTCTACTTCTTCTTTCTTCTTCTTCTTCTTCTTCTTCTTTTTTATTTTCCTTTTCTTCTCTTCTTCTTCTTTTCCTACTCTATTATTCTTCCTCTTCTTCTTCTTCTTCATTCTTTTCCTTCTTCTTCTTCTTCTTCTTTTCTTCTTCTTCTTCTTTTCTTCCTTTTCTTCTTCTTCTTCATCTTTTCCTTCTTCTTCTTTCTTTTGTTCTTCATTTTCCTCTTCTTCTTCTCTTTCAACATCTTTCCGAAATTCTTCTCTTCTCTTTTCTTCTTTCATTATCCCTGTCCTTAGATAGCTTTGCTCTTCTTCCTTTTGCAAAAGATCTCAGAGGAGTGATCAGATTGTAAACACAGCATGACGTTGAATAGAAATGTTTCCCAATTCCTCTCTTACGAATGTCATAAAAATAAAGTCAACTTTGGTCTCATTTTGGCCAAAATGATAAGCTTATTTTGTTGTTCGTAAGCCTATATATGCATAGGCATAAACAATAATTTCTCTAGATGTTATAAATCAACAAGCACATATGTATAGCAAAATAAGAGAATATAATAGTATATATATATAGTATATATATATATATATATATATATATATATATATATATATATATATATATATATATATATATATATATATATATATATTATATATATATATATATATATATATATATATATATATATATATATATATATATATATATATATATATATATATATATATATATATAATATATATATATATATATAAGCTAGAACACGTTCAATCCAAATCAGATATTAACAGTCTAAAAGAATTATCAAGAGATTACAATTTAATAATAACTGAACCTGATAAAGGTGTAAATATTTGTGCTTCTCGACGGAAATGATTGTATCAGTAGAGTATTGTAAATTCTTACTAATACTTCTAAATTTGAAATTGTAACGAAAAATTGTCAGAAAATCATCTATACTGTAGAAGACAAATCAAATAGATTACTCAGAAGATTGAAAACTTCCAAAGAATAAATATCAGTGATATTTATTCTTCCATTTATTCTTCGGGGGCTAAACCAAGAATCTTATATCTACTGCCTAAAATTCATAAACCTAACCACCCAATAAGTCCAATACGATCTGTCATTGGTACAGTTAACTATAAACTATCAAAATTTTTCGTCTCTATATTAGAAAACTTAACGAAGAACGCATATTCTATGAAGAATACGTTCTCTTTTGTCAGTGAAATTACAAAATTCCCTGAGGCTGATAAATATCAATGGCAAATTTCGATGACGAAAGCTTATGCACTAAGGTACCTTTGGATGAGACATTG
>SEYY01006125.1:32500-37500 GCA_009176605.1 Armadillidium nasatum | reverse complement strand
GTATTATTATTATTACTGTTAGTTATATTTATTCACTCTATTTGTATTTTAATGGTTATAAAAAAATAAATTGATGAATTATTTATCGACTAAACTTTGGGGTCAATGGAAAGCAATGTATATCCCCTTAGAAGCCCCTTTCCAGAGAAATGTACTGCTAACATATTATTAATATTGTATTTAGTTAGTATAGAACCTACTGAAAAATTGTAAAATTGTAATTGTACTTTTCTGAATAAAATAAAAAAAAATAATAACAATGATAACAATAAAATTAATAATAAATTTCTCTATATATATATATATATATATATATATATATATATATATATATATATATATATATATATATATATATATATATATATATATATATATATATATATATATACTATATATATATATATATATATATATATATATATATATATATATATATATATATATATATATATATATATATATATATATATATATATATATATATATATATATATATATATATATATATATATATATATATATATATATATATATATATATATATATATATATATATATATATATATATATATATATATATATTCATAAATTTAAAAACCTTTATACATATTTTAATTATAATTTTTACCTTATATATATATATATATATATATATATATATATATATATATATATATATATATATATATATATATATATATATATATATATATATATATATATATATATATATATATATATATATATATATATATATATATATATATATATATATATATATATATATATATATATATATATATATATATATATATATATAAAGAATAATCCAAGAACCACAGGTGCTGCATTTGTGCATTAATCTAATTTTTGTTCCTAAAATCAACAAAGGAATAAGTAGGAAAAACCAAAAACAATTTTTAATTTAAGAAAAATTTCTGACTTTTTGGCAAATTTATTTTTGAAGTTAAAAGTATTTTTGAGCACATAATATATATATATATATATATATATATATATATATATATATATATATATATATATATATATATATATATATATATATATATATATATATATATATATATATATATATATATATATATATATATATATATATATATATATATATATATATATATATATATATATATATATATATATATATATATATATATATATATATATATATATATATATATATATATATATATATATATATATATATATATATATATATATATATATATATATATATATATATATATATATATATATATATATATATATATATATATATATATATATATATATATATATATATATATATATATATATATATATATATATATATATATATATATATATATATATATATATATATTCTGAATGGCTTTACATACTATCAGAGTTAGAAGGAAAGTTAATAGCTTCGTATAGTATTTCGGTTTATTTATATAGTTCTAACCTTCACTCCTTTATAAATGAGACTTCAAAGAATCTTATAAACCTCTGGTGCACAGTATGGAAGTGCAAATTTATCAATCTACTTATTCTTTTTAGACCTTGAACCTGAACACATTAGTTACAGAATGTCATTAACATTCTCAATTGTAGTTTGACAAAACTTCCTAAAGCTATTTCTTGTCAAGAAGACATAAAATGAAGACGTTCCATTTTTTATAGACTCTTTTTTCTATATATATATATATATATATATATATATATATATATATATATATATATATATATATATATATATATATATATATATATATATATATATATATATATATATATATATATATATATATATATATATATATATATATATATATATATATATGCCAGCTACTGTTCGAATACCAATACCAATTGCTCTCAAATTGCAATACCAATAAAACATGTAAGACCAATTACAAAAATATAAAGAATAAAGGATGAAGAATTAAATTTGAATAAGACTTGCAGTTTAATAATTTTTCCCATTGAAAAATTTAATAAAGTTAACATCAAAAGAAGATGAATGCCATGAAATTAGAGATTGATCTTCAATTATCATGTTTAATTCTGAAGTTGGGACGTAAATGGCACAATTTGAATTAATAGGTTAAGATTTATATAAATTTTGATTTGTTGATCTTTAAAAAGGTTTGATCATCAGTTCTTTTTCTATTTATTTCTTTTTATCTTCTTCAATCTCTCTGTCTGCTTTTTTTTTCAGTCTCATTCTGTCTCTGTCTTTTCTATCTGTCTATTTCACACACACTCTCTCTCTCTCTCTCAATATATATATATATATATATATATATATATATATATATATATATATATATATATATATATATATATATATATATATATATATATATATATATATATATATATATATATATATCACACAGTTCTTCTTGACAAGTTGAATTACTCTGATTAATTCTCTTTCTCTCATGGAATTTTCTCTCTCAATTTCAACACATTAAACTGTTGCCTCTCTTTCAATCATTAACTCAATTACAACAGAAAATATTCTTCTGATCATATATAAAAGGAAATTATATTTTTATACTTCGATGTCGTCTTCTTACCCATTTTCTGTCCAGGTTTCTGACTGGAAAATTGACTTGTTTTTTTTTGTCCAGGTCTCTGGCCCGAAGCCTTGACCTGCTTTGTCCATGTCTCTGACTCGAAACTTAACCTGTTTTGTCCAGGTCTCTGACCCGAAATCTTGGCCTGTTTTGTTCAGGTCTCTCACTCGAAGCCTTGACATGTTTTGTTCAGGTCTCTGATTCGAAAATTGACCTGTTTTGTCCAGGTCTCATACTCGAAGCCTTGACCTGTTATGTCCAGGTCTCTGACACGAAACTTGACCTGTTTTGTCCAGGTCTCTGACTGGAAGCCTTGACCTGTTATGTCCAGAGATATCTGACCCGAAACTTTACCTGTTTTGTCCAGGTCTCTGACTCGAAGTCTTGACCTGTTATGTCCAGGTCTCTGGCACGAAACTTGACCTGTTTTGTTCATTTTTTCATACATTTCCCCAATAAAGTCCGGAACAATTTTTTTTCTGGTTTCCTCTTTACCTTTGACTATTTATTGGTTCATGTCGGGCTTATTACTTAAGAATACTTTATAGTTTATCCTCTCTCTGGTGTAATTTCTTGTTGGACAATGGCATTTTCTTTTAAGAGGCCATATATATATATATATATATATATATATATATATATATATATATATATATATATATATATATATATATATATATATATATATATATATATATATATATATATATATATATACTATATATATATATATTATATAGATATAATAAAAAGTAATCAATTTTTATTACTTTCAATAAAGTTAAGTTTCATTACAAAATTTAAACAATTAAGGAATAAATTAAGTTAAATTTCAACAGTTTAATAATAATTTTTTTTCCCCTTTGGAAATTCAATAAAGTCTAATTCTAATCCGAATTAATTCCAAGGGATTTAAGACCGATCTTTCTTAGCAAAGTTTTTCATTTTGAAGTTCAAACTTAATTGACGCGAGAAATTCGATTAATAGATTTTTTGTTTGTCTTTTCATTACACTCTGTGATTGTGCCTGTGCCTGTGGCAGTGCCAATACAAGTACCAGTGCCTGTGCAAGTACCAGTACAAGTACCAGTGCCTGTACCTGTGCCTGTGCCTGTGCCTGTGCCTGTGCCTGTGCCTGTGCCTGTGCCTGTGCTTGTCCATTTGTCTGTTCCAGTGCTTGTAACAGTTCCTGTACCCGTGCCAATTCCTGTGCCCGTGCCAGTGTTTGTGCCTGTGTCTGTGCCCGTGTCAGTGCTTGAGCCTGTGTCAGTACTCGTGCACGTGCCTTCCCAGTGTCTGTGACTGTGGTTGTGCTTTTGCCAGTGGCTATGCTTGTACCGACGATTACTGCCAAATACTATCCAATTTATCTTGCCTTTCCATAATATATATATATATATATATATATATATATATATATATATATATATATATATATATATATATATATATATATATATATATATATATATATTCTTTTTTTTTCTTTTCCTTTCTAAGACTTTTCCAGTTTCCAAAAATTTTTATTTTCTGTCCCCGAATGATCTTATTTCCATTACTTCTCATGTTTCTTGAATGTATATAACTTTAATTTCAATGCAAATGTTATTTTCTATTCTTATTTTTTCTTATTTTTTTTATTTGTTCCTATTTTCCTTTTTTTCTTTTTTTTTTGTCCTTATTTTTTCTTATTTGCTCTTTTTTGTTCTTATTTTTCGGTATTTGCTCCTATTTTTCCTTATTTATAATTTTTTGTTCTTATTTTTTCTTATTTGTTCTTTCTTCCTCTTATTTGTTCTTATTTTATCATTCTTGTTTATAATTCTTGCTAACGCTTTCCTCCATTTCCTTTTGTATTAGAATATTCTGGAAAAAAATTAGTTTATATTTATATATTGGGAGAATATGTCATTATATATATATATATATATATATATATATATATATATATATATATATATATATATATATATATATATATATATATATATATATATATATATATATATATATATATATATATATATATATATATATATATATATATATATATATATATATATATATCTTTGTTTCTGAATTTTAATTTTATTTTAATTCATATTAGATATTTCTCCCCATCTTTTCATGTCACAAATATTTAGTTCTTAATAATATTCTAAAAATTTATATGAAAGAAAAAGATAAAAAAGCAAAATAAAATTAAAAAAAAAAAAATTTAAATATAAATTTTTTTAAATGGATTTTTAAAAGAATATTTTATAAATTAAATCAATTTTATTTTTTTTTTTTAAGAAAAATATTATATATATATATATATATATAGTATATATATATATATATATATATATATATATATATATATATATATATATATATATATATATATATATATATATATATATATAT
>SEYY01006125.1:17500-20000 GCA_009176605.1 Armadillidium nasatum | reverse complement strand
CCAATCCCGACTAATGCTAATCTCTTAGTGTGTTTTTGAAGAAAATTCTTTACAGTATTTTTGTGTGAAAGATTGCGTCGAGTAGATAGATGAAAAAGTTGAGTTTTTGAGGTATTGAAAACTACCCATTTTTCTTTATGCCAATAAAAAGTATGAAAAAGGTCAAAATAAGCTGATCCCAGTACATACTCTTGTTATAATTTACTTTTTGCTACATAGAACATTTTTCAAAATAATAAAAAAAAAAAAATTATGAAAGGAAAACAAATAACAAAAGTGAATTTGTGATAAAAGTAACAAATAAAAGATTTTTAATAATCAGAAAAAAACGAAGGTAGAAACAACAAAACCTTGAAAAAAATTATTTTAAGAACGACCGGAAAGGAAATCACAAAGAATAATGGAAACGAAAGAAGTTTAAAAACTAAAACTTTGGGCTATAATTTATCGAAAGTTATTGATATATATTCAAGGCCACAGTAAAAGATTCCCTCGAATACTGGAGAGCAATGGACCAAAAGTTTGGAAGAAGGAAAGTAAGACCCAATGACAGCTCACCTTACGAAATCTATAACTGCCAGATAAAATAGAATTTGGTGTTTCCACACACACAAACACACACACACACACACACACACACACACACATATATATATATATATATATATATATATATATATATATATATATATATATATATATATATATATATATATATATATATATATATATATATATATATATATATATATATATATATATATATATATATATATATATATATATATATATATATATATATATATATATATATATATATATATATATATATATATATATATATATATATATATATATATATATATATATATATATATATATATATATATATATATATATATATATATATATATATATATATATATATATATATATATATATATATATATATATATATATATATATATATATATATATATATATATATATATATATATATATATATATATATATATATATATATATATATTAAACTCCTCCTTCTAAGATGTGCCAACCTTACCCGAACTTCGTGTCAGAGGATGACAAAATTTTTGTTTTTCCAAATACCCCTAATTATGCTTAGACTTTTCTTTCTTACCTCAATACTCATTTCAGATGATGTTCAACTTTACTGCTGTCCAATATTTTCCCTCTTTTAAAGCATCTTTCTTCTCTTCTTTGATATTTACTTTTTTTGAGAAATGCTGGTGTATTTCCTATCGCTAGCACCTGTAAATGTCTATATTTTCCTTCAATGACTATGTTGCTCTTTCTCCCCTTTTGGGTTATAGAAGTATTGTCTGCAAACATGAGATTTTTGGAAATATAGAATCTTCCTCTGGAAGGCCAGACAACGCATCATTTGAAGGACGAGTTCATCTGTTCGGATTTCTTATTACTTCCTCCAAGAATTCATTTTGGGATTGGAAAGATTGCTTTTTTTTGCATTGCTCCTTGGACCTCCGTCCCTCTTTACCTCTCTCCAGCAATGAGGCAAAGAAGTTACTAAGGTTTTTGATCCCCTGGTTCCATTTACTTATTTTACATTTACTCATGAATAGTTTCTAGTGGTTGTTTGTTCTCTCCAAGAACCTCGGAAGGGTGAGTAACTATCATCTTCCATTTTATTGTAACAGAAAGGCAACCTCCTCCTCCACTATTCTCGGGGGATCCCCCACAAGCGATAAGGTCAAATTTATACTGGTGGAGGGAAAAGGGAGAATGAAAAAGTAAAAAAAAAAGAATAAAGCGATGGACGGAATGAAAATGATGGGGAGATTGAGGGAGGCATCGAAAAAGGGGGGAGCACCGAAGGAAATAAGGGTAAGAATGCTTGAGAGTATGTGTCAGCCATCAGAAATGAACGAGTGGGAAACTTGGATGATGAATGTAGAGGCGAGAAAAAGTCTGGATGTTTTTGAAATGAAGGGATTGAGGACGACATGTGGGTTGAGGATAGTAGATAAAATCATAATATATATATATATATATATATATATATATATATATATATATATATATATATATATATATATATATATATATATATATATATATATATATATATATATATATATATATATATATATATATATATATATATATATATATATATATATATATATATATATATATATATATATATATATATATATATATATATATATATATATATATATATAAATAAGAGGTGTGTGGATGGAAGACTGGAATAGTGAAAAGAGTGGAGGAGGATGTGCTAAGATGGTTTGGGCATATGAGTAGAATAAGTGAGGATAGGATGGTAGGTAGAGTTTTGAAATCCCAGGTGGTTGGGTGTAAGAGGAGGGAAAACCAAAGTGAAGATGGATTGATGAGGTGAGGGAAATTTTGGAGGTGAGAAGTCTGAGTGTGGAAGAGGGTAGGAGAGTTGCCGAGGACAGATTGAGATGGAGAGGGTAGCGATGGATGTTGGTGG